>PVKE010010842.1:0-41594 GCA_004027555.1 Craseonycteris thonglongyai
CTCTTTTACTGTCTCTCAAAAAAATAGAAATAAAAAAACAAAAGTAAAAAATGTATCAATAAATAATCTTGGATCATCTTTGGTTCTATTTCTTTTTCACATTCTATGTCTGATCCTTCAATAAATCCCATCATTTATCTCTGCCTTCAAAATAAATCTAACTTTTGACTACTAACCTGGTCCCAGCAACTGTCCTCTTCCACCTGGACCACTGCAGAGGCCTCCACAGCTGTTTTCCTGCCTCTGCCCTTGCCCCCTGCAGCCAGGGTGATCTCGCTGGAGTGCAAGTTAGAGTCTATCAGTCCGCTCCTCAGAGCTCTCCAACGACTCCTGTTCCTCTCTTTTCTTTAAGATTTATTTGATTAGTATTATTTTAAAGATTTATTGTTTTGAGAAAGAGAGAGAGAGAGACAGAGAGAGAGAGAGAGAGAGAGAGAGAGAGAGAGAAAGGGGGAGGGCCCAGAGCAGTCTCCATGGTTGTGTGTCATTAGTTTTCGACATAGTTTCACTCCACACAGGTGGGCGCGGGGTGCACTGGGTGGGAACTGGGCTGGGAGCCTCCCATATGGGAAGCACGCCCCAGTTCGGCATATGAGTCTGCACAGGCCAGGGCTGGAACTTGATCCTCAGACTCTGGGGCTGCAAGGTGGGTGCTCAACTTGCTGAGCCATCCCGGCATCGCTATTTTACTGTTTTTGAAAGAAGGTGTGAGAGATAGAGAGACAGAGAGACAGAGACAGAGACAGAAAGAAGGAGGAGAGGCCAGAGCAGTCTCCATGGTTGCCCATCATTAGTTGTGACATGGTTTCATTCCACACAGGTGTATTTGGGGATGAATGGGGCAGGAACTGAATGGGGGCCTCCCACATGGGAGGTAAGAACCTTCACTGCTGAGCCATCCCAGTGGTTACCAGTTGCGCTGCAGTTCAGCATATGGGTTTGCACACCCTGGGGCCGGGATTTGATCCCTGGATCTCGCAGTTGCAAGGCAATCTAAACCTGCTGGGCAATCCCGGCATCCCCAGCAACTCCTTCTCTCACTCAGGGTAAAGACCAAGTGTTTTCTAGAACCCAAAGGCCCATCCTGAGCTGGCTTTGCTTCCCTTCTCTCTCTGTCTTTCCATCCCAGCTCTGGCTCTTTTGCTGCCTCTCAGACGTCCTGCGTAGGGCCCGCCTCAGGACGTTTACACTTGCTGAGCCCTTCTGGAAAGCCCCTTCTCCTAGCTAGTGTGTGCCTGCCTTTTTACTTCCTTTAGGTTGTCACTCAAAGTCACCTTCCCAGTGAGGGTTTCCATGAATGACTACATCTAAAATGTTACACTGCCCCCAAATATTTCTTACCCCCTTTTCTGCTTATTTTTTTCTCTCTAGCTCTTTTATAATATACTATACTTTCTACACACATTAATATTTTGATTATTGTTTGTCTTTCCAACTAGAACACAAGCTCCATGAGGGCAAGGATCTTTATCTGTTTTGTTTACTTTTGTATCTTTCACCCCTTTAAATAGATCCTGATGCATATAGTAAGTGCCCAATAAATATTCATTAACTAAATGTGTGATAAAAATGATATATACTCACTGTAAAAGAGTTTTTTTAAATATAGAAAAATGCCAAACAGAAATTAAAATGACTCAAAACCTTATGATTTCAGAACAGCTATAGTTAACATTTTGTTGAACAGATTTTCAATTACACATAAATGACATCATGTGATGAACACTGTTTACTGAATAATATGTTGTAGATATTTTAGAAAGTCATCCATTACATCAATGGCCCATGCTATTCCTTTGCCTGAAATATTGTAATTTTCTTAATCAGTTTCTTTGTTATTTCCTATAGGCACTTTGGTTAGTTCTACTCAAAATGTTATTATAAACCAAGATGCAGTGTACATCCACACACATTTATATTCTTACATTTATGTGATTATGTCCAGAAGGTAGATGCCTAGAACTTTTTTGAGTCAAAATAAAATGCAAATAGAAATGGAAATAATTTAGAAACCCTTGAAATGAAGAAGTAAGATTGAAATCTTCGGGTAGATGTATGAAATCTTATGCATAATTTGATCAGAACCACGCATGAATTGTGCCTTTTGTGAATCAGAAAAACTCAATAAATGTTACCTTGCATAGGCTGAAAATAAGAACCTGGAGACATACTGATGCTGGTTTTTTATTGTTATACATTTTCTAAATAGAAATATGATATGCTTCTGAGCATATGCAATTACAGGCTTGGTTAATCTTTGAATAGAGTGAAAGGATATGCAATAAACACTCAACGTGGTAAAAAGGGAAAGTGATAACTATGTTTATTATCTAGAGTACTGAAAAAAAAAATGATACCATTTACTGAAATGATTCTAATTTGCCTTTAAAATATGTCCATTTTTTGATGATCTTAGTCTCTAACAGTTAAAGCATTAGAAAAAGACAGTGCTATTTTAACAAACTTATCTGAGATTTGAAATCAAGTATTTGTAGCAGAGCGTAAATCAAAGGGTTTTTCTTTTAAGATTTATTTTTATCGTTTTTGACAGAGAGAGATACAGAGACAGAGAGAAGGGGGAGGGCCCAGAACAGTCTCCATAGTTGCACATCATTGGTTTTTCCACATAGTTTCATTCCACAGGTGGGTGTGGGGCTGCACAGGGCAGGGACTGGGCCAAGGTCTTTACCCCAGTGAGAACTGAACTGGGGGCACTCCCCAGTTCAGCATATGGGTCCACACGGGCCGGGGCCAGGATTCGATCCTCCGTCCCCGGGGCTGCAAAGTGAGCGCCTAACCCACTGAGCCATCCTGGCTTCCCCCCGAAGGATTTTTCTTGAATGGCCCATTCCAATAGTCTTTAAAAACTGAGTGTGCGAGCTCAATAATGATCTTTGCCGGTGATAAAGCACCCCTCTTTTCTAGAGGTGGGAACATCTCCTGCTTCTGATGCATTTTTTATTATAGTTATTCTTGGCATGAACTGGGGAAGGCCCTAACTGTCCCTTATAGATCATCATGTAATGCCTGAAAATAAAATAATAATGGTCTCCTAAAACCAATGTAGCAGCACTCTCCTTATTCACCATGAAGTCCCAACAGAGTCTCGTGGCTGATCTAGAAGTCTACCTCCCACTTCTGCAGAGAGTGGAAAGTTGGGGACAGGAGACAGAGAACCTGTCTCCTTGGCTGTTACTAGATCTAAGATGCCATGAAGATTTCCCCAGAGTTTTGAGACGTGTAGAAGCCCTAGAACTGTTCCCACTTCTTTGCTTTCTTTACAGGCTTGGTGTGACAAGAATGTGCCCTGTGTCTGGGAAACTGTGTTGTGTTGAGAAATGATGACTAGTTATTTCCCATAGAGAGCTTATGTTCTGAACTTTCTCTGATGAATGTTATCTCCTATGGTGTTAAAAGTTGACTTATTTGTTATTTGCCTGATAGAAAGTGTTTAAGGGAAAACGAGGAGAATAAGAACCTCGTCTCAAGGAGTTGCAGGGAACACGAAGAATTTCTAGCTCAACTTCAAGACTGCTTAGATCCAGACCAGAAGAACGAAAAGGCGTCAGATGAAGACGTAATTCTAAAGGTGTTTGTATGCACATTAAAAAGACTATATGTCTAGGGGTTATTCTGACACGTGCCACGAAAGGAAGAGCTGTGGCCACTGTCTGGGAGCAGCCAGAAAACGGGCCATGCCCAAGGGTAGCATTAATGGAGTGTGGGGCACAAAGCATGTCACCTTCCTGCGCCTCCATGCCAAGATCCTTTCCAGAATTATTTGGGGATTAATTATCCTCCAAAAAGGATTGTTTTGTCTGAAATACAGTTAGGTTGTCAAATGCAATTAATTATTCATTTTAATGCTGTGTCTTAGAAAGTTGTTTTTTTTTTAGTTACAGACAGAACCCCCAACCCAAAACAGAACAGTTGTGTGTCATTTTAGGGATACATACTGAGTATAAGGTTAAGATTAGGTCTCAAGTATTTTTCATCTCACATTAAAGCCAAACAGTCAAAGTCCTGCTTTAATGGTAGGTTGCCATCAGGATGGAAGTTAACCAGATCACCTAAATAATTCACTTGGCCTGGAGTGATTCACGAGGTCACCTGGAGGTATTTGAGTGCAGACCACACCTTGGCTCATGTTCAGACCATTCACATCCTTGCTTCCTGACAGATTCCCATGCAGCCATTCTGAAAGTCCCCCTGTCAGTTGTTCACTAGTGAGCTGGGCTTGGGTTGCTCAGGACCGGAGTCTGCCTGGTACCCTCCGGGGTGCTGGGTGTGTCTTCTCCGCTCTCCTTCCTGCCAGCCTATACCGGGAGCCTGGCTGCATACGTCTACCTTGAGGTGTACTTGGGGGGTGGGGGCCGACACTTCAAGGCCAAGGGGTGGGGAAAGGGAAAGGCAATTCAGAAGCTCCTTCCCTCACGACACCCTTTCCCACATCGGAGCTGTTTTCCAGGTGCTGGGCTGGGTGCTGAGACCCTATTAATCAATGCTTTGACATCGGGGGCTTGGCTGACCGCGGGGAGCGCACCGCTCTCAGGGTTAGCCAGTTCCTAGCAAGTGACTCGTCTGGAAACATGGCTTTCCTACGCAAACTTAGCACAGCTGTGCCCCTAGCAGACTCTCATACTCAGGGCCACTGTCCCCCTACCCCCATCACCCCAGGCCCAGGGACCAGACAGCTAGGGACAGCCCCTCCCTACACTCCAGAGCCCGCTGGAATGACTCAGACTAGCCCGTTCTAAGCCTGCTTCTCTGGCTTCGCTCACCTCTTCACATGGAAAACACGTTTCTGCCTCACTGCCTCTGTCCCCTGACCAGCCCTGGTGCTTCCCCGTGTGGCCCCGTGTGACACGGCACACCCCTCCTCTTGGGACCTGTGAGTAGCAAAGGATCTTTTCCATGGTCACCTGATCTGTTGGCCTCAACCTACCCGAATGACAACAAAACATAGTTTAAGACAGATAACCAGGACCCTGGCGCTTATATATTATTCTAATCACCCGAGCAGGTGCCTGTCTTAAAAAAACAAATCACTGGCCAAGGGCAGGAAGGCTGCTGCCTTGATCGGGTCACTAGGTTTCCCCTAAGAAGTGGAGCCAAGCCACTCCTTCGTAGTTGAAGCCATTCGCTCACTTCTGTCGCCTTCACAACCACACAGGCACACACGGCCCCCGGCACCATAGTGGAAAAGGAGGGGTTCCTAACAACTTATATGACAGGTTTTTGTTCATCTCCCAAATATTTAGTGGGTGACTACTTTGTGTGAGTGAGATACTGTTCTGGGTGCTGGGGATACAGTGGTGAGAGAGACAGGGCTAAGGCTGGGCCCTCCTAGAGCTTCCACTATTGTGGGATAAAGATGACAAGGAAATAAGGATCCAGTGTTATCCCACACAGTAGAAGGTGCGATGAAGAAAAATGAGGATGTGCAGATGGAGCGTGAAGCAGGCTAAAGGCATGCGATGCTGGTTTAGAGACAGGCTGCAGACTGCCCCTCTGAGCTGGGGACTTTTGAAGGATGCTGCAGAATGTGCATGCAAATACGAGGAATAGTGTTCAAGACAGAGGGAACAACCTCCAGTCGGGAGCTGGGCACCGTGTTGGCAGATTGCTTAGGCTAAAAGATATGTCCCTCCCCGGAAGAGTCTTGACACAAACACCGACCTTGTCGCGTAGAGTTTCAGGTGTTTACCCTTGAGGCCTTCTTGAGTGAGCTGTCTGCATGGTTGGCTGGTTCTCTGGGGCCAACGAGCCTTTGTGACTTTATTTTTCCTCTTTGTAAATCTCACAAATCTCATTAACGCTCCCAGTTAACAAACACAGAGCCCAGAGAATAAAATAATCCACTAATCCCAATGATAACCACTGGTTGAGCCTGCTGTTAAGGTTCTTTTTTCTTTCCCCTGCTTATATTAATTAGAAGGATTTTCTTTTTATTATAAAAGAGGGTCCTGCTTTCTTCTCTGTCTTTTCCCTCCGGTGCCAGGGCCTGAACAGAAGTCCTTGCTGCCTCAGCTGCTGTAACCTCTGTTGGACATCATCTGCCCTTGATTATTTAGCAGCCAGGATGCTTGTGCTACAGGGAGGCTTTTGGCTGAACTCTCATTGTTGTAACCTTGTAGCTACCTTTTCATTAATTTTAATTTGACCACCTTGTCAACGCATAACAACAGAGCTTAGAGGCTAGACTTTGAGGGTGTGATCTTTTTAGGAGGGATGGTGCTTTCACGGTTTTCATATGGTAATACAACCACAGGGTGGGGTGGGGGTATAGCTCAGAGTCGCTTACAGAGTGGCGTGCAGGTAATGTGTATAAGACAGCTGTAGTTGCTTTCTCTGCAGCTTAGAGAGCTGTGCAAGGAAAATGCATCCTTGAAGGGACAAATTGTTACTTTTGAAGAAACTATGAGTGTCCATGAGATGGAGGCAAAAGCTAGCAGAGAAACAATCATGAGGCTGGTTTCAGAAGTAAACAGGGAGCAGAAGAGAGCTGCCTCCTGCACTGAAGAGAGAGACACGCTGAACCAGGTAGAGTGTTTGAAGTGTGTGTGTGCATCTGTGATCATGGTTAGGAAGCGGGAACTGACAATCTCCAAAGGTTGCTGTCAGCAGGAGGGCTGGGGCAGCATGCGACTCAGTGACCTGATCGGCCATGTGATACGTAGTTAGAAAATTAGAGAAAAAAAAAAAAATCCAAAACATTTTAAAGAGTTTGCGGAGACTATGCCTTATTTTAGTTCAGCTGTAAGAATTTAAATATATATATTTTAATTTATTTTATTTTTTGAACAAATGGGTAATGCATCCACAAGATAACAAAATTCTAAGTGGACACAAGGGTATATGGTGAAAAGCCTTCTCCACACCCCTTTCTTCCAGCCACCCATTGTTCTCCTCAGAAGTTAATAATTTCTTATATACCTTTCTAGAAATATTCCATATACGTACAAGGGCTGTCTGGAAAAAAATCTAGCCATTGTCAATGGAACGAAAATGCTTGCATGGCTAGATACTTTCCGGACAGCCCTCATATATACATTTATTTATTTATTTACTTATTTATTTATTATGATATATTTATATATATATATATTTTTTTTTTTGGAGAAGGTGTGTATGTGTGTGAGAGAGAGAGAAAGAGAGAGAGAAAATGGGGAGGGCCCAGAGCAGTCTCCGTAGTTGTACATCATTAGCTGTGATATAGTTTCATTCCACACAGGTGGATGGGGGGCTGCTTGGGGTGGGAACTGAACCAGGGGCCTCCTGGATGGGAGGGGAGAACCTTCACCACCATCCCGGCAGTTACCAGTTACGCCACAGTTCAGCATGGGAGTTTGCACAGGTCAGGCCAAGACTAGAACCCAGCACCTTGCCGTTGTGAGCAAGTGCTTAACTGCTGAGCTATTCCTACATCCCCTTTATTTATTTTTGAATATGAATGACAACAAACTCTGTATACTATATTTTCTCTTTTTATTTATTTTTAAAAATGGTAATATATTGCACACTATTATAAACAAGAGTGCTATCAATAATCTTTTATCTCATGTGTGAGACTATATCGGTAAGACAAAATCCTAGAAGTAGATTTGCTCAGTCAGAGGATGAGGCTATTGAAATTTTGAGAGAGATTGCCAAAGGAAAGTGACTCAATTCTAAACCTTTATTTATACAGTGAGTTTCTTGATCTTATCAAATTAGCTAGAACCTGTTTGAGCATGAGAGTTACCGGTAATACCATCTGGTTTTCAACATTATATAATTCTTGAATTATATTTTAAAAATTCTGTGACATAGAAACCAAGTCTGGGATTTATAATAACGATCAACTTCCAAAAGCAAAAGTGAGTTGGTGCAATCAGTTACCAACTGATTGAATGGTAAGGGAGATGAATTTTATATGAGGTAATGACGAATGCTGAAAAAGGTAAGTTCTGTGGGGGCAAAGGTCCAGTTGTGTCCCACGGGCTGAAGGGGGTTCTGCTCTGGGTGGGACGTGGTAGCAGTGTCCAACTTTGTGGTAACTCCTTTTAGGCCTTCAATGTCTACAGTAATGAGAATCTCCATTTCCCTCCCAATTCTCTGCATTGAACAGGAACAACAACAATAACAAAAACAAAACCTTCTTACCACTGCATTTTTTTTTTTTTTTGATGTGTTAGCTTGTGAAAAGAGCAAAGGTTTATCATTGTTACCAAGTAAGTTCAATCATTTCAACACCCTGGTCTTACTCGGGCTCTCATAACAAAATTTCACAGACTCGGTGGCTTAAACCAGCAGCTTGGAATCTTTTTGGCACCAGGGACCAGTTTCGTGGAAGATAGCTTTTCCAAGGACCAGATGGGGGGTGGTCTGGGGATGATGCAAGTGCATTACATTTATTGTGGACTTTATTTCTGTTATTATTATATCGTAATATAAAATGAAATAATTATACAACTTGCTTGCCTCTATAAAGCCTGCCACGAGATGCAGCTTGTTACTTGTCACTCACTGATAAGGTTTTGATACGAGTCTGAAAGTGATTGATTTATTATGGTCTCTGGGCAGTCAAACCTCTCTGCTAATGTTAATCTATATTTGTAGTCGAGATCATCAGGCATTAGATTCTCATAAGGAGCATACAGCCTAGATTCCTCACATGCACAGTTCACAATAGGGTTTGGGCTCCTATGAGAATCCAATGCCGCTGCTGATCTGATGGGAGGTGGAACTTAGGCGGTAATGCCAATGATGGGAAGTGGCTGTAAATACAGATGAAGTTTCTCTGGCCCGTTGCTCACCTCCTGCTGTGTGGCCTGGTTCCTAATAGGCCCTGGATCAGCACTGGTTCATGGCCTGGGAGTTGGGGATCCCTGGCTTAAACAGTGGACATTTATTTCTCACAGTTCTGAAGGCTGAAAGTGCAAGATCTAAGTTTCTGGTGAGAGCTGTGTTTCTGGCTTGCAGATGCCTGCCTATCTGCTATGTTGTCACATGGCAGAGAGAGTGAGAGAGCTCTCTGGTATCTCTTCAATCCCAGCAGGACGACACTATGACCTCATCTAAACCCAAGAACCGCTTGAAGGGCCCGTTTCCAAATGCCATTGCACTGGACATGAGGTCTTCCACATAGGCATTTCAGGAAGACATAGTTCAGTCCATAGCAATCCTCCATTACTTTTCTCCAACATTTTCTTATGAAAAAATTCAAATATAGAGAAAGGGTGAATCTCCTTTACCTGTATATTCAACAGCTTTACTCTATATACAAGTCTAATGCCAAAAATATTCGTCAGTGGCACAGCAGCAATTAGTAGCTATGCAAATTTTCTCAGTGAGCAAAATAACTAATTAATTATAAGTGTAGGTAGTAGTTATTGAATTATCAAGTCTTGATCATTAGGAAGAATTTAATCTTATCTCCAAAAACGCATTTCTGGTGATTAACGGTAGGAATTGAAAATGTGTTGTAAGAGAACATTAAAAAAAACCAGAACTTGTTCCTTTTCTTATGTAAGTGTCTTTACTTGTAAATGACACTTATGTTGTTCAGACTTTGGAAACACATTACTTTGTGATGGAGTTCCTGCCAAAAAAAGAAAACGTTTGAAAGAAACAGGAGCAATAAAAAAATTGTGGTCTTTAATAAAGTGGTCATTCATAGGATTATGACTCCAAAGATTTATTACTGAAAAATACTGTCAAGTGGTTTTCCCGACACGTTAGTTGTCTGAGAAAGAGTCTTCATAATACTTTCTGAAGCTCTGATTTCCAGGTAAGAAAAGTCCTTTGTTAGTGAAATCCACAAGGACTGTCGATGTAGAAGTATCCACAGGTCTGGGTACTGTTTCAACCAAACTCAGCTTTTCTGATTTTCATACTGACTCTAATCAAGTTACTTTATGAATATTTCCCCGGAAAAAAAATTCAGGCAACTTAATACATATGGAATTATATGTATTATATGTATTTAGTTCTGGCTTCCCATTAACCAGAACTCAATCAACCAGTACACTCTTTTGCTGGTTGCTTAAGATTTTGCCGGTTGCTTGAGTTCCAGGTAATGGAGAGTCTGCTTACATTTATCTGGCATCTACCAATCCCCCTGGGTGCTGTTTAACTGAGAGTCTACTGTATATATTATTTAAAAATCTTTAGTAATTAATATTGAAGAATGTTTTAAAAATTATCAAAGATGGACACCTTTTTTCTCTTGTTTATCTTGAAATCAGCCAATGTTGAGGAAGCCACACAAGCACACACACATTTTCTACTGACTTCAGAAGTTCAAATCAGTGGATGAGAGATTAAACTTGCATGTTGGATTTCTAACAGCTTTTTTTCCTTCACACTATTTATATATTTTTTAATTCTCAGAGTTAGAATTGAAGTCAGGAAAGAATACTAGTTTGGAGTCAGGCAGGCTCCAAAGGATGTCTCTTCTGCGTTCTTGGTTTGTAATCTGGCAATAGTGGCAGATAATAAGGAAGAAGGGAAGAGAGTCATAAAGAACAGAATAGTTAAGAGGCTAGGTTCTTGGTTGTTTTTTTTTTTTAAGATTTATTTTTATTTTGACAGAGAGAGACAGAGAGAAGAGGGGGGGCCCAGAGCAGTCTCCACAGTTGACAGCATTAGTTTTCCATATAGTTTCACTCCACAGGTGGGCACAGGGCTGTGCAGGGCAGGAACTGGGCCGGGAGCCTCCCGCATAGGCCCCGGCAAGAACTGAACTGGGGGCACAGCCCAGTTCAGCATGTGGGTCCGCCTGGGCTGGAGCCGGGATTCAATCCTCTGTCTCCAGGGCTGCAAAGAGAGCTCTTAACCCGCTGAGCCATCCCAGCTTCCCCCATAAATATTTTTATTATGGGTGTAATCTTAGCACGTGCTGCTGAACCCACTCCATTTTGACTGTGTCCCACTTAAAAATGTCTAGCTGGGGACTGTCCATGGTCCCCAGACACAGTCTGGCCTGTTTTGGGCAGGGCGTTGCTTGTAGTGAATCGCGGAAACACACTGGCTGCATGGGCAGCACAATTCATTGTCAACTTGTATTACGTTTGTTAATAATGAGAATTTCAAACTTAAGCTGAATTATTGTCATTTTCCAAGGTTGATCATGCCCCATTGGTACAGCTGAGATTTGGGAAAGGTCTTACTCATTTTGAAGTAAAATGTTACTTTGCACCTTCCACTCCATTAGATGTTGAGCCCCGAAGCAGAACAATCCAATTATTTGAAGACAGTTACAGGATAAATGTTCCAGTTGTTTTAATGTTTCCTCTTAAGATATGGTTTCAGAGCTTTCGCCATCTTCTTCCTAAACTCTGAATGAACTCTAGTATAGCCTTTTCCAAACTATCTGTAGGAAGAATCAGTTTTTTGTTATTTCCAGTTCATTGCTGACCAATACTTTTGTAAAATTAATACAATATATTAATAGAAAAATAGTTTAAAAAGACACAGGAAGCTTAAGTCAACATTTTATGTATTAGAAGCCACAGGCATAAAGTTACATTTCAGTAAATTTAATGGGAATAAACATGGAGGAAAGCAAAGATTTACATAAAATGTGCACAGTGTTCTTTGAAAGTATGTGTGTAGGATTCATATATGGACAATACTGATATACTGATAGCTTTTTGTTACTCTGCTGTTGTATCTGAACAAAAAAATTATGACTAAAGTTTCCCATATTAAAGTCCAATTGATCACTTTGGACAAAAGCTTTATTGTGATAACAAGCTAGCCTCTTGTAGAATTATCTGGTCTTGGTTGCATTGATGACAATGCTTCTTGCAGGGGCTAATGTGTATTAAACTTTCTGTGTTTTGCTTTTAAAGCACTTACAGAAGAAGATCAGTCTCACAGAGGTTTGTTGACACTAGAAGAGGTTTTAAAGCAATTTCCGCAAGCTTAAGATATTTATTTGAACTTGTACTCAAAATCAAACAAGTATTGTTTTCAAAATTCATCTTCAATTCTTCCATCTATAGATGGTTTTATCAGTTTATTGTGTAAAGGTATAGTTAAATTATTTTTTGATGGAAATTTAAATTCTTTTGATGAATACACACACATATGTATAATTTACATTTAGATTATAGTTGGCAAAACAACTTTACAATATCACAGGAGATGTGCCTATTTGCATAACTTATATGTAGCTCATGCATATGCCATTTACACATCAGTTCTATGAAACCTGAAGAACCCATCTGTACCTTGTTAAAAAATTGATGTCAATGCTCTCATCTACACCAAGTTTCATGATATTACCTGAAAGGAGATGCTAAGCTGTTTCCATGTCACCTAAGAAATGAATAAGCATCATAATGTTACAGAAGACTATTAAACAAGTTGTTACAGTAAACAAAAAAAATTGGTGTTAAATTGCTATAGAAATTACTAACCTCTTACCCTTAATTTCTGAAATTACCTTGTTGGGACTGGAAACAGTTGCAGGTACACTCATGTGATATTCACATTTTGAGTAGCATGGTTCTAGGAAGGTTTTATCTAGGTTAAAATTTGAATCCCAGAAGTAAATGCAAACTTCAGGTTCAGTGTACTACCAGGGAAACAGAAACAGTGGTGGTGGAGGGGATAGAAAGAACAAGACATCACCTCCCTTATTCTAGATACTTCTGCTAAGGCAGCCTAAGGTTAGTGTGTGTGTGTTCACATCACTATTGACTCTGCTTTAAATGGACCAAAATTCCCTGTCTGTTTGTAATTGCCATTGTTTGGTCACATCTTCCTTCCACTTCTGCCCACCAACTACAGTTCCCTTCTGCAGACATGATCAGAATTGGTAGTTGCCTGTGCATGTTTCTAGAGAGATTCTCTTTTTATGTGGGTACAAATGGTAACTAGTAACTAGTAACTAGTAACTAGTGTCTAGTAACTAGACACAATGTTAGGCGGCTTACTTTTTTTCACTAACTATATCTTGGAGAGTCTTTCATATCAGCATATAAAAAGCTTCCTCAGTTCTTTTTAAGATGACATAATGGTCTATGGTATGAATATCTTCTATTTGTGTAACCAGTCACATATCAATGAATATTAATCTTTTGCTAAGTTATCATTGAGTAACTTTGCACATCCCTCATGTTCCATATTTAGTAATCTTTCCTATAATTATATTTTTAGGACTGGGATTGCAGGGCCAGTGGATATGTGCATATTAAATTTGGTTACATATTTTGGTATAAATATGAAGCTATTATATCTATTCACACTTCCACAAGCAATGTAAGAGAATGCCAGTTTGGGGGAATCTCTGAGTTTATTTGTTCATCTTAACTACAGTAGGTAGAAGTAACCAACTGGTTTTTAATCTCACAAAGTTTGTTTAGGGTTGGATGAATTAAGCTCAAGCCAGAGATTCTCCACCCTGACAATAATTAGTCATTGTATTTTGAGAGGGAATTTGATCTCATACATACCCAAATCCATATAATAACTAGCACCATTATAATAGGAGTCAACTGTGTTTTAAGAACACAAAACTTTGAATGATTTCATTGCTTAATGCATTTAATTGCAAATTAATGCAGACATGCATTTAACTGGGAAGCTAACTTGAATGCCTCAGTCCTATTATTTACAATTGTTTTTTGTTAAAAGTCACTGCGAAGGGGTCATTAGTCATTTGTGGCACGAGTAGGACTGAATCTAAAGGTTCACTAATTGCAAAACATTTTTTTTTGTAAGTGATCCCGCCACTGCTTCTATATGGCATGACATCATTTGCAAATGTGATTTGCTCTGTGGAGGTCAGCCCTGATTTTGCTCAGGGAGAGCTACTCGTCTCTTGTTTCTTGTTCTGTGTGTCACCGTGGCCTGACAGCAGTCCCCAGGTCCTGAGCAATGATACCAATGTCACATTACTTCAGTGTATCCTTGAGGTAGCCACGCAACCAGCCTCTGCTCTAGCTGCCTCCTCCTGATGATAGCTCTACAGGTAATTGCATTTGCAGCCTGAGGACATCTGTTTCCAGCAGACCGACCTGCCCAATGCCCCTGAATTCTGTAGCGCTTAATCAGAGCCCGGGGTGGGGGGGGGGTGGGGGGACAGGGGCAGCCGCCCCCAAGGCCTTGTCACCGGCTCCCCAATCCTGCATTTTGTAAGAAAAAAAGCATAGAGTTCACTGGGCTGAAGTGCGTCCAGAAAAGAAAGCCGACCTACCACACACGTCACTGTATTCTGTGGTAACAAATGAATCTTCTGAGTTTTACTAGATACACTACAGTATGTTGCTGCTTTGGATTTCTTAGAAGACTGTTTTGGCCCTTGTCTCTACAACAATCTGATATTGGGGTGGAAAAAAATTCCTTGTAAGTGAAATATTGTAACCGTGTTTATTGGTCGCCTGGTATCAGCTGCCAGTTGGTTAGTTTACTCCAAACTGATAGTGAGTCTCTAGTCCTCAAAGTGTCTGATATAATTTTTGGTATTTTATAAGTACTTGGTTAAAAATATCACTCTATTGGCCATGGAAATGCTCCTATTTTATAATGGGTGTTCTCTCATATAAAAATTGATATGTAATATGCTGTATGTAGGGTTTTAGAACTCTAAAGGGATTGGAATTAAGCGTTATCCTTGCACCATCAATTATCTATTCACTTGTTAGGATTGTAGTTTTTAAGTAAAATAGGGGCCCAGTTTGTTATCACCGATGTTGAGACTGATTACTGTCACTGAGCTGCTGTTGTATTACTATCTGAGAAGAAATCCATAAAGTGATAAAACATTATGTTTGTGATAAAGGCTCCTTGACTCTTTAAGGGCCCTAATTTCATCAGCAGCAGTAGCAACTCTGCTGTGTGACGAGGGCTAGTGAAAAGGGCATGGGAACCGAAGCTGTTGCCAGGAACTTGGAAAGCAAAGCATTTCACAAAATAGGTTCCATAATTAGTGTAGTTATTACATCTCCGAAAAGGGCAGCCTTCTCTAACTACATATCTACTCGATAACTTTTATTTCAAATTGATGCCTGAGACTTACTTCATTTAAAAAAAAAAATCACCAGAAGAAAAAGTAAGACACTCTCTCCTTTTTTTTCCTTTTAACTAGACAGTAGCATGTCAAGTCACATTTTTTCTTTTTCCAAGCTGTTAAAAATGTCTTGTAAAGTCTAGTTCAAATGCAAAATGGATGATTGCATTTTGATTGGCAGCCTGAAATATTACTGGCCAGGTTTGAGGTAGAATCTGTTACTCAAAGATAATTGTTCCCTTTTAGTCATTTTTGACTCTAACATCCTATTTTTTAAATAAAAAAACAAAATATTTTTGTCAGTTAACTAGGCTACAGTACTATAGCAGTGGTGGTTAACCATTTATTTACCGTAATCTTATTTAATGTGAACTTACGTATTTTGGAACTTGATGTTAACAAGGGATTTTTTTTAATGAATTTTAAAGATTCCCTTTTTATGCCTCTTTGGACCATTCTTGATTATGGTAAATAGAAGCATGTGCACATGGAAACTTCCCTGTGCCCTTCATTATTTTTCTGAACCTAATAATACATATTACATTTTTTTAAATTATTATTCTCAGTGTGGTACTCCATCTCCCTCTATTTGTAATCCTGCCTCCCACCACATGGCTCATTATTTCTGTTCCTTCCTTCAGGTTATCTCTGTTTTAGTTTGTCCTTATGAGAAAGAGGGATACCCAGTCAATAAAGACTTTGCTATCTTTTATGCAATGATGTTTCCAGGAAAATGCCAGTCTATTCTTTAGAATACTATTAAAGAGACAGCGGTAGCCAAATAATTTCTAGTGTCTAGTTAGGACTCTGAGGCTTTACTGTTTATTCAAAACCCATTTTGCTGCATACCAAGCCGGAGAACACATAGTGCTGTGAACATATATGTGACATATGTGAACTGAGTCTACTAGTCTGTTAGCCAATGGCTTGTTTTTTTTTTATTAACTCTTTCCAGGGATCCACATAGAAAGGGCTTATATGTCAGTTTTCTTTTGTTCCTAGCCCTGGTGCTACTTCCATTCTATTTTTCAGACATCTCAATTCACCTGACATAGCCTTCCCAATGTAACAACACTATGAAGCGACGGTAGGGAACTCAGATGTGGAGATGGAATGAGCATTCAACCCTAACTCCTTGAAAAGCAAACGTAGGTGTCCCTCATGGGCTGCTAATGTTTTTTTCTTCACTTTCTGTAATTATCTGAGGATTTGCTCAGGGCGGTAGAGGCGAAAGAAACTCTTGAGAAGGAAGTGAAGATCCTCCAAGAAAGGCTACTTGCGGGCCAGCGGGCCTGGGATGCCTCGAAACAGGAGCTGAACCTCTTGAAGAGAAGCTCTTGTGACCTAGAGAAGAGTGTGAAGGCCAGTCTGGATGCAGCTGCGGCCTCACGAAGCCAGTACGCCTCCTTCAGGGAGAAAATCGCAGCCCTCCTTAGTGGCAGCGTGGGCACGACCGGGTCCACGGAGGGCGCCGTCTTGGAGAAGATTCAAGACATGGGCAGCCGGGAAGAAAGTGCGAAAAGGGTGAGTGGGTGACGGCTGTTTATAAGCTGCTTAAGGACCATGAACTCATTCACTTAGCATACTTGGGAGGTAGGGTATCTTGGTTAGTGAAAGGTATCATTTAAATGTGGTTTTATTAAAATTATTTTTCATATTTACAAAGCCTAGAGAGTCACTCAAGTGACAGCTACCTATATGGTGGGTTCTGAAGTCAGACCTCCTGGGCTGAGCTTGTCACTATTATATTTGTCCTTTTTCCAGGTGTGACCTTGGGCCGGTTCCTGAGATTACAGCCTCTGAGATTTCGTTTGTGTGCCTCCTGTACAGAGTAGGGTCTATACTCCTTGTCTGAAACTTCTGGGGTCCAGTGTTTTCTTTTTTTGTAAGATTTATTTTATTGTTTTGAGAGAAGGTGTGTGTGTGTGTGTGTGTGTGTGTGTGTGAGAGAGAGAGAGAGAGAGAGAGAGAGAGAGAGAGAGAGAAAGAAAGAGAGAAAGAGAAAGAAGCCCAGAGCAGTCTCCATAGTTGCACATCATTAGCTGTGACATCTTTTCATTTCACATAGTTGGATGTGGGGCTGTGCAGGGAAGGAACTGAACTGAGGGCCTCCTGCATGGGAAGTGAGAACCTTTGCTACCATCACAGTGGTTATCAGTTGCACTGCAGTTCAGCATATGGGTTTGCATGGGCTGGGTTCAGGAATCAAACCCCAGACCTCATAATTGTGAGGCAGGCCCTCAACTGCTGAGCTATCCAGGCATCCTCGCTAATGTGTTTTCAAATTCAGAATTTGGTTTTAAGATTTACTTTATTTTTTTGACAGAAACAGAGAGAGACAGAGAGACAGAGAGAGAGAGAGAGAGAGAGAGAGAGAAAGAGAGAGAGAAGAGGGGGCGGGTGCAGAGCAGTCTCCATAGTTGTACATCATTATTTTTCAACATGGCTTTGTTCTACACAGGTGGTCAGGGGCCATGCAGGGTAGGAACTGGGCTGGGGGCCTACGGTATGAGAGGCATACTCCTTCAAGCCAGGGGCTGAACTGGGGCGTGAGAACCGAACTGGGGACCTCCTATATGGGGAGCACACCCCAGTTTAGCACATGGGTCTGCCTGGGCCAGGGCTGGGATTCATTTCTTGTTTCCTGGGGCTGCAAAGCGAGTGCTCAAGCCGCTGAGCCATCCTGGCTTCCCCAGAATTCAGAATTTTTCAGGCTTTAGAAAGGTAAAATAGGACACGGAAAGGTAACACAGAAAGTAATCTTATACCAAACTTGTCCAACCCATACCCCACAGTCCAAGACAGCTTTGAATGCAGCCCAACACCAATTTGTAGACTTCCTTAAAACATTTTATATTTTTTGTGATTATAATTTTTTAAGCTCATCAGCTATCATTAATGATAGTATATTATGTGTGTCCCAAGACAATTCTTCTTCCCATGTGGCCCAGGGAAGCCAAAAGGTTGGCCACCTCTGTCCTACACACTCCCTCTCTGTGGGGTCAGGGCCGCAGCCCATAATCAACCACATTCATTGTTTTGTAACAAAACCTGCGAGCCACTCACACCACCACCCACGTGTGATTCACCAAGAGTCTGAAAAGTCTCACGTTCCTGCAGGTCAGGATTTGCTGCTAAATCTGGTCAGGTCAAGCTTTATCAGTAAATGAGTTACCAAAAAAGTGCCTGTTATTTTCCGGATCCTTTTGGATTTTGGGATTACAGTAAGCGTTCCTAGACCTGTAACAGTATCTGCCTCATAGGTTATTGTTTTGCTGTAAGCATTAAATGAAAAAGAAAAAATGTTATTGAGTCCTTCACATACTGTCTGACGAAGAGCAACAGCAAATATTAGCTGTTGCTTCCCTTGCTTCTCCTCTCTTCCTCCCTGCTTCTTTCTTCCTTTTTAAAATGGGTGGGCGTCTCGAACAGTCTTCTAGGGGACCTATTTAACCAGTGGAGAAAAATGGTTTAATTCACACTTTTAATTGCAGCTTGTTTAATTTTGTTACCTTGTTCTGTAGCAAAAAAAAAAAAAAAAGTTTTCTGAAACTATTTTAATTTCCTGAAACCAGTAATAATTTTCATCATGTTCTCTAAAGCATTGCTTAGCCACATCAGCTCAACTCTATTTAAATTATCATCAAATCCAAATGATTGAAGTCCTATTTAATGAAGTTTTAAAGGAAATACTACTCTAAATTCTAAGTATAATTTTATTAGGAGCTATTTCTTGTATCAAATTTATGCTTGTTCAAAAGGAGTAAAAAGCACATTTCCATCTTTTAATGTTCATAAAAATCTCAGCGTGCTTACTCACTCAAAGTTCAGGGTTGCATTTGTGAAATTCCTTTAGTGATAAAGCATTTTAAATGTCCTTTTAAAATTCTCCAAAATGCCCATGTGCTCTCGGAACAAACCCCTGACTCCTCTGTGCAGTGTAGGATTTTCTTTGTGGACATAAAATGTTCATTCTTGTAAGATGTGCGGGTCTCTGAGAACAACTCAGTTTTTCTTGTGATTCAGAATACATGTAGGTACTAGATTGGGCAAAGGCATTATCTAAATAACTGAGAAAAACTTTATTAAGTATTTACCTTGACTAGTAATAGATTTACTTTAATAGCTAATGTTTTTTCTCATCTTATTGCTCCCCTCTTCCATTTTTCCAAATGTTTTCCTAAAACTCTTTTAATTCCAGATTGTGACACGTGGCATAAAATTGTCAACATGATGTATATATTTATTTTCTAAATCAAAATGATGTAAATTGGTTAAGCTGATGGCCTTCCCCCACTTCCCATAAGAATTAGAAAGATTCAGTCTCCTTAGTGCCTTTGTCTGCCTTTCCTGCTCTGTCATTTTTTTTTTTCTTTCCAATAGCTGCTCTCACTATTTAAAAGCACGCAATCAAGCACATAGCTGGCATCTTGTGTGACTCAGCTTCAAATAAAATCAGGAGAAAGGGGATTTCATGTGTTGTCTTAGTGATGTTTCAGAAGAATGGGAGCTTTACAGATCGATGAGTGTGTTTATTGAGGAGGCTGCAGACGCCTGCCAGCTGCCGCAGTTAAACACGTCCTCACCAGATGAGTCCTACCCACGTGGAGGCCTGGTGGCAGGTTCCAGCCAGGCCTGGCAAATCCTCCACTTCATGTCAGCTCCTACTTACTCAACACGGCTCTGCTTATTTCCCCCCATTTGCTGGTCACTGTTACTCTCCCATGTTTGCAATTGCCGGTAGAGTTCAAGATCCCAGTCACACTTTCTCAGCAAGTCATTTGTACGTGTTCCGGGCCTTTCTGCCTATAGCAAGAAGCTAACAGTCCTTTTGAAAAGCTTTACTGTGTCTTAGAGCAGGGGTCTCCAAACTTTTCAGCCCGTGGGCCGCATTAACTATCAAACAGCAGTTTGGGGGCCGACTACACACTTGAGGTCTAAATAAAAAAGAATCAAAACATAGATGTTGTTTTAAATTATTTATTTAATATTATTTTATTCAGATAAAAAGGTCTACACAGGCCGGATGAGAGGGCCTTGCGGGCTGCATCCGACCCATGGGCCGTAGTTTGGGGACCCCTGTTGGAGCAAGGCTTCGCAGCCTTGACACTGTTGACGTTTTGGTCTGGATAATCCTCTGTTTTGGCAGCCATTCTGTGCATTGTAGGATGTCCAGCAGAATCTCTGGACTTCTACCCACTAGATACCAGTAGCGTTTCTCTTCCCCGCAACTTGTGACAGCCAAATATGTCTCCAGACATTGCCAAGTGTCCCAGAGGGTGAAATCACCCCCAGTTGAAAACTACCCTTTAAAAAAAATTATTTTGTTTATATTTACATTTTATAGTAGTTCCACACATACAAGAGAGCATAATGCTCAGACATTTATAGTTCTTATATAGTGATAACCCCAACAGGTCTATATTCCATTTGATAACTTACATAGCTATTATAGTACCATTGACTATACTCCCTGTGCTGTACTCTACATCCTATGACTGTATATATGTAATAGTTGAAGATCAGCATTAATTTGTATTATTTTCAGGTGTACAACGCAGTGGGTAGGCATCTATAAAATTTATAAAGTAATTCTCCTGATGGGTCTAGCGTCCATCTGACTCCATGCATAGGTTTTTTTGACATTATTACCTATACTCCTCCTACTGTGCCTCGCATCTCCATAGCCGCTATGTGTCTACCAATTTGCATTTCCCAATCTCTGCACCCTTCCCACCCATCCCCCTCATCCTCCCTCCCATCTGACTCTGTCAGTTGGAGTCTATTTCTATTTTGATGGTTTATTTATTGTTTTTAGATTCCACATAGAAGTGAGACCATCACTTCTAAGTCTTTCTCTATCTGACTTACTTCCCTTAACATGATAACTTCTAGTTCTATCCATGTTGTTGCAAGTGGTAAGATTTCATTCCTTTTTTATGGCCGAGTAATATTCCATCATGTAAATGTACCACAATTTCTTTATCCAGTCATCTATTGCTGGGCTTTTGGGTTGTTTCCATATCTTGGCTTTTATGAATAATATTTTGGGTTTCTTTGGGTAAATACCTGGGAGTGGAAGTGTGGGATCATAAGGTAGTTCTATTTTTAATTTTTTGAGGAACCTCTATACTGGATAAGCACTCTTTTAAAGGACTGTTCTATTGTCAGGTTTCTAGGAATTCTAAATGAGTATATTAGATGCTATTTAGCCTTGAAATTTCAGGACACTTGTAACAGGTGTTTTTGAAATAATGATTTCTTATACAATGACAGAAAGTCACAACATTTTCAGGCTTTAGTTTAGAATTTTGAGGCATTATTTTGGTCACACTTCTAGACATTTCCTAACTGGCTAGTTAGGAAATAAGAATTGATTATGTACAGGGAGAGCATGACCACAATGAATTTCTATGTCATTTTCCTAAATTAAAGACAAATTAATACAAGCTCACAAACATATATCTAGACCTAAACTCTCTTGGCCTGCTTTAGGTACACATAGGCTGTAATTCCTCCATTGAGGTGTTTCTTAGTCTGGCAGCCCTGTGGGGACCCAGCCTGATGCCCTAAAGGACCCGGGGTGTGCTCCACAACTCTCCCAACCCCCTTTCTGATCTTGTCATTCTGCGATGCTCTTAACCTTTCAGTCTACTAAGCCAAACATTTACCAGGAAGCCTCAGCAGACTTCCACTGACATTTCCATTGTCCAAAACTCTGTTACATGCTAACCCTTGGCCATAAGGGCATTTGGAAGAGTGAACAGGTAGAGCAGGGGTGTCCAGCCTTTTGGCTCCCCTGGGCCACATTGGGAGAAGAAGAATTGTCTTGAACCACATGCATAATACATGAACACTAAGGATAGCTGACGAACTAAAAAAAGAAAGAAGAAATCGCAAAACAATCTCATAATGTTTTAAGAAACTTTATGAGTTTGTGTTGGGCCACATTCAAAGCTGTCCTGGGCCACGTGTGGCCCACAGGCCACAGTTGGACAAGCTTGAGGTAGGGAGGTGAGCTCTCCCAGCCTCTGTAGTGTAGTGCTTCCATAGGATGGCCCTAACGAAGTGCCACTAACTGGGAGGCTTAGACAGCAGTTAGTTATTAGCTCACAGTTCTGGAGCCAGAAGTCCAAATTCAAGGTGTCGGCGGGGTTGGTTTCTTCTGAGGCCTGTAAGGGAGAATCTGTCCCAGGGCTCTCATGTAGCAGCTTCTGGTAGCCTCAGGCTACCATGTGGCTTGTGGATGGCATTCTTTCTCTGTGTGTGTCTCTGTGTTCCTTTCTATAAGGAAACCAGTTATATTGGATCAGGGCCCACCCTAATGACCTCATTTTAACTTGATTACCTTGGTAAAGACTAATTAGATCATATTCTAAGGTACTGGGGGACTTCAGTATACAGTATATCTTTTTGAGGGACCCAATTCAATCCATAACAGAGGTGGAAGGAAGGATTTCAGATAAACTTGGTTCCTGATAACTTATTTTACATGCTTCCTAAGTGAAAATTATAGCTTGAATAATCAGAAAAGAGTTGTTTATGTCCAAAAGGCATTGGTCCTTAAGTGACCCAAGTGGCTCTTTCTTCAGTTTAGAGCTCTTGTCTTTCCATTTGTTTTAATCTTAGTGCAAAAGTACCTCTCTGGTGAAATCAACAACTACTTATCCTTAGGTAGTGAATTGATTCTTTTAGGGCATTATGACTTCACTTCCCCAAATCGAGCTGCTTGTGTTTGAAGTATAGTTTATTTCAGTGCCTTTTTTTTTTCTTTAAAGAAGTTGAGGTATATATTCTTTATTACAACTCCCTTCCCCATTCCCCATTCCTTACCTTTCTAGTGTTGAAATCCCTGGCACATTTTGTCCCACAGAATATCAGGGATATGTGAATAGATGATACTAAAAAGAAGGAAAAAAGAAAGAAAGAAATGCTTATTGATTCTCTAGACTTCTTGGTGTGAAAAACACAACACAACGTACAGTTCTGGTGGGACAGTTATGTTCATTCAGACATTATGGGCATTTGATCTCAAGAACTGAGCAGATTGGAACATTCATTTACTTGAATTCATTTATGTAAATTTAGCTCTGAAAACACTTGGTGGTGTCACACTCATGGAGACCTAAGTAAGCTGATGAGGCTAAGTTCTGGGAGGCTTACCGCACGGGGAGGTTCTCAGCTGTTTGGTCCTTACTGGACCTCAACCTTGGGAGGGCAGTCAGTCGAGTCAGCCCAATGCAGCCATCTACATACTGTGGGGTTTAAAAGTTACACTCTGCTGAGTTTTCTGGTTCCACGGAACACTGTTGGGTCCACACAGGGTGAGGATGCAGGAGTGCCCCTCTCTCCTTTGATTCAACACATTTGTCCCTTCTTTGTCCTTCTCAGAAAGCCTTCTAGTTGAAACAGGCTCTATGGGTTGAAAACAGTTTGAGAAACATGACATAGGACAAGTCCCAAAGTGTTCCTTTAACTCTATGACAAAAGCATAGGATTGATGGGACTAGCCTGTGGAGCAGTAATACTGATGATAGAAATGAAGACTGTGTGTTGAACTTCAATGGGTATGAAATTCCGTGGTACTCAAATTACCAAAACTAGCTCATCAAATCATCATAGTAAAGTCTGTTTCAGGGAGATTAATTACTTGTTTTGGTAAATACACTGATAAGTAGTAGAGTGGGAATTTGAAACCAGGACTCTCAGATGCCAAAGTTCCTCCCTGTCTCACGCTCTGGTCTACATCAGGAACTCAGTTTCTACCTTTAGGGTCATTATCACTCCCTTATTCTAGCTTCCTATATCGCTTGAGGTGTCACCTTCAAAATGGAGTCTTTTCTTATTGATTTCTGTGGAAGGCTGTTTTCTCTGGTAAGGGCTGCAGCGTGTGGACTGGGGCTGGTTGATCACACAGTTCTCCATGTCTCCAGTGAAGGTGTTTTGTGCCTCTCTTCTTTCTGTGTCCATTCTCTTCACTAGGTCAACTGTGGAATAGGAGAAGTGTAGAAGGATCATCAGGTAGAATGATTCACTTCCTATTTTGAGTCAAATGTGAAACCATATTTCCTGCTGCCTAGAAATGTGCCATACCTGATATAGTATCATTAAACAGTTGTCCAGAAGGCAGTATCTTGGTGGCATTGTTGGATGAGCACTGTTTTGTAGGTTACTTTGTATGTTGTACTAAGACTGTCACACCTTTCTGTTGCATTAAGATCAGATCTAGTATTAGTTAGTGAATAGTAAGGGTAGGAAATCTGAAATGAGGGTTCTCAGAGCCTCACATTCTGTAATGAAATTCCAAATTTCCTTGGGAAATATAACTTCTTGGATGTGGCATGGAGCAGTTTGCCATCAAATATCTAACTTCAAGCTCTACTGAAGTATAGAACTTGTTAAAACCTCAGCCTGGGACCAGGAGAGTGGCAGGAGCACAGGATTAGAGAGTTTAGAGATCAAGGTGTCTAACGTTCCTGATTGTAGCACTTCAGTCCACCCCCTAACATTCTTTTTTTGTTGTTTGTTTAAAGACTTATTTTATTGTTTGAAAGAAGATGAGAGAGTTGTATGTCCTTAATGAATCTTTTACAATGGGCATGTGTTACTGTGTAATTATGAGAATGAGGGAAAAATTGTTTCTTACACGGAAGTGGAATTATTTTTCTCTGATTTATACCTATTGGTCCTCAACTTAAGATCTGAGGGCAACTCAGAACAAATTTTATTATCCTCTTAAAATATTTGAAGACAGCTTGAATGTCTTGTTTTAAAAAAGAAGGGAAGCTGGGATGGCTCAGTGGGTTAGGCGCTCACTTTGCAGCCCTGGGGACCGAGGTTCAAATCCCGGCCCCGACCCGTGCGGACCCATATGCTGAAATGGGGAGTGCCCCCAGTTCAGTTCTCACCGGGGTGAGACCCCGGCCCAGTTCCTGCCCTGTGCAGCCCTGTGCCCAATTGTGGAATGAAACTATGTGGAAAAACCAATGATGTGCAACTATGGAGACTGTTCTGGGCACTCCCCCTTCTCTTTATCTCTGTCTCTGTGTCTGTATCTCTCTCTCTCTGTCAAAAACAATAAAAATAAATCTTTAAAAAAGAAAAGATTTATTTTATTGTTTGAGAGGAAGTGAGAGAGAGAGAGTGAGAGAGAGAGAGAGAGAGAGAGAAGGAGAGAGAGAGAAGGGGGGAGGGTCCAGAGCAATTTCTGTAGTTGTATATTGTTCATTGTGGCATGGTTTCATTCCACATAGATGGATGTGGGGCTGCATTGGGCAGGAAGTGAACCGGGGGCCTTCTGCATGGGAGGTAAGAACCTTCACTGTCATCCTGGTGGTTACCAGTTGCACCACAGTTCAGCATGTAGGTTTGCACAAGCTGGGTCGGGATTTGATCCCCAGACCTCATGGTTGAGAGGCAAGTACTCAACGTGTTGAGCTATCCTGACATCCCCGTCTTCTTGTCTTCAAGTATGGCTGTTTATACTAGATAGGCAAATAAAAAATTTTTAATTTTAGTTTTTTTAAACTGAGGCCACAAATCTGAAGCTGTCAAGATATTTCAGTTTCTGTGAGAATGGTACTATTATGTAAATATCTACTACTTTTTTTCTTGTCTCTTCTAAAACAAATCACCATTTATTGGTTGAGCTAGCAAAACAAAATGTACCACCTCAAACTTGGTGTTTTTAATTGAATTCAACATTTTCTGAAAACTGGATTTGCTAGAATCAGTCTGCGTATTCTCAAAGCGTACCTGAGGTCTTTGGTAAACTTATGTTCTTGATTAAAGGGAAGTCAGGACAGAGAGAGCGAGCAACGCCAGGGGCAGATAGAAGCGTTGGGCGGATTAGAGGGTTGTGAGAATGTTGGGCCTTTAATGGAGAAGCACTCGTATGCTACATAAGAGGAGGTTGTAATCAGACTCTCCTGCCTGCTTGAATGTTGCCATTGACTCTACTTAGTCACCATGTTAAAGGAAATTTGACCTTTCACAAGCTAAAATGATAGCGTTACTACATAGCTAGCAGCCTAGATGCAGCACCAATGAAGTTGAGTGAAGGAATAACCAATACTCAATAGAAAATTAAAAAGAAGCTTGAAAAAATACCTTTAGGCGCTTGAATGCGTTGACTTCTTTTTTTTTTTTTTTTAATTTTTAATTTATTTTTTGACAGAGAGAGAGAGAGAGACAGAGACAGAGAGAGAACTGAACTGGGGGAGCTCCCAGTTCAGCACATGGTTCCGCATGGGCCGGGGCCGGGATTTGATCCTCCGTACCCGGTGCTGCAAAGTGAGCGCTCAACCCACTCAGCCATCCTGGCTTCCCCTGCGTTGACTTCTTAAGGTTACTTATCCAGATTAATTCACTCTGTAGTTTTTAATCCACTGTACACAGTGGACATGTTTCTCTGGAGAATGACACTTTGATAAGTTTTAAAAGTATTTTCTGCCTGAACTCTTTTTCCAACTAAGCTTTGAAACTCCTAAATTAATGGGGTCTTAGAGGAGTAGGTAAATATTATCCATAAATACTTACCAAGTAACTTATTTGAGGAATTGTATAAAAATTAAGAATACCAATGAAAAATATTTTATTAGGTAATGAATGCAGATGTATTTCAAGCAGAGGCAAATATGTTTATCATTTACCTGTGTTTTACTTGCTTTTTACAGAATCTGGAAGTTGGTGTTATAAATAATATGTTGCTTGCACTGAGCACTGGGCTTTAACACTTTAACACCCTGTGTGTCTGGGTTTTTAACTCTCGATAAAAAAAAATTATTTTGTTTTGAGAAAAGGTAAGAGAGGGATGGCGTAGGGAGGGCCCAGAGCAGTCTCCATAGTTGTCCATCATTAGTTGTGACATGGTTTCATTCCATGCAGGTGGACGTGGGGTTGTACAGAGTGGGAATGGAACTGGGGGCCTCTCATGTGGGAGGCAAGAACCTCTGCAGCCATCCTGGGGGTTACCAGTTGCGCTGCAGTTCAGCATATGGGGTTTCACAGGCCGGCACCAGGAATTGAACCCTGGATCTCACATTTGTGAGGCAAATGCTCAACCTGCTGAGCTATCTAAAACAAGGCTTATTCCTGTTTTGTTTCTTTGTTTCTAGATGGTTTGTCAGCTTGAAGCCCGACTGGCTGAGCTTGTTGAACAGTTGGAAACTGAGTCTGGGTTTCACCAGAAAGCTCTTCAGAGAGCCCGGAAAGCGGAGGACGAGTGTGAGACTGTGCAGGCTCAGCTGACCCACCTGGAGGGAGAGCTGGTGTCTGGAGACATTTTGCGAGACAACTTGTATCTGGAGAAACAAAAGGTAATAACCTGAGGGCGTGTCCACGGGTGGAAACATCTGTTGCAGTAAAAAGTGTTACCTGAAAATATTCTGAATTTTCCTGTACTTTGATAGATTGGCTAAGTTCTGAACCACGAATAAATTTCAAGGAACAATGGATATTGTTTTGGGGCCTCTTCCTATTTAGAGCTTCCTTGATTCTAATTAAATGTAATAATTCAATTAAGTCTAATTAAACTCAACAGGTATTTATTGAACACTTATTATGGATGAGGTCCTGAAGGTTTGGAAACTAAAGTATGAATATCATACAGTTCTTGATCTTCAGTGGCTCACAACTCAATAGAGGAGACAGACGTTCAAATAATTTGTTGTACTATAAGACCATAAGTGTTACAGTTGAAAGAAGTGGTAACTTATATAACATTAGGAGGATTTTACAGGGAGAAGATAGTTAAGTTCTCTTTACCTTCTTCATCTGGTAGGAACTGTCCCTTGAAGACTCAGCTCCAATGTCACTTCCTCTGGAAGTCTTCCATAAGAGACTTCATTCTCCTTCATGCAACACATTTGTATCACAACACATTTCATCCTTATTGTATTTATGTTTTAATTCATCTTCTCCAATCAACTCCAAGCTTCTTGAGGCCAGGGGAACATTTTTTTTTTCTGGGTTTCCACAGGGTTTAGGGAAGAGTTAATAAATATTATCTACATTATAGGAGAAACATATCAAAGGCAAGAAATTTAGGTAGATTGGTGTCTCTTCCTTTCCTTCATTATAATGACTCATCAATTTAAATTGCAATTGTGCCCAAATCACTCTCAGTTATGAAAACAAATTATGTAAACTGACTCTGTCCATGGTGAATTTTCCATAGATAACTGCTTGTGAAATGCATGGATAGTCAACGTGTAAAACTGAAAAGCAACATTTGTTTACATATAGGTAATTCAGATTTTCACAAGTAGAACAGAATATACTCATGCTAAACCGTGACTCAAATGAACAAAATATACACTAACCTTTCTAGCAACCCTAATTTTCTGAGGTGTAGACAGTACTCTTGAAATAGGCTTGTCTTCTGTGGGGTCCTGGCTTGGTGCTGTCTCTGTCCTCTTTTGCCTGTTTTGTGTCCTTGTGTGCTGAGTGGAAGGGTCACATGTGAAATAAGAAGAAGCTTTCTATCTTTACATGAAAGGTACTGACTCCATTTTATTTGAAATACAAACAAGAACAGTTATTTCACTTTCATTCACAAAGGCTAGCAATGAGAAATTCCCAGGGGAGAGCTGAGATAGCATCACCAAGTGACAAACTGAAGACCTAGAGACAACTGCAACCTGTGGCCTTGCAGCACGATACCATAGTGACATTTATAATGACTGTGACTTAGAAAGATGAGATTAAATAAATTTTGTATAGGCTTTTTTTAGCAAAATTGCAAAATGTACACCTGTAAATAAATGATTTCATCCCAATGATGAAAATGTAGATAGCGCTGGGCTTCAAGATGGCACATGTCAGTCATAAGGAAATTATTGTACTTATTTAAATATCTAATCTCAAAGAGAGAACCTAAATCATGAAATGGTGACAGCTCATTGATTGATTTACTCAGTGAGCAAGCACTTAGTAATCACGACTCTATATTTGTCATGACCAGAAAAGCCACAGAAATCAGGTGAAGGAAGATCCCGGAAGAGTTTAGTAACTATAACCTATTAAAATATGAACCTTGACTTTCCTGATAGGACTCTATTTTAGAATGTTGTTCCTTTAACTATGACACATTAAAAACTCTTAAAGATATTTTATAAAGCATTTTAATAATAAAAATAAAGTCCTTGTTGGTTTGCATGGGGAACTTTGATCTGTGGAACCCTGGAAGACTAATGTGAAAACTCCTTCCTTGAGGCCAGGGCCACTCAGGTGGGAAAAGTTGCCCTGGAAGGTATGGATGTGGGGGTGCAGGGCTGGATTAGCTTGGAAGGTGTGGGTAGCAGCAGCATATAGCAAAGCAGAGAGCTGGAGATGTAGTCAGGAGAATGCCCGATTTGTCATATGGCAGGGTTAAGAAGAGTGTGTAATGTTAGATTGAGCATCAAGGGTACTGACCAGGATAGTGAAGAGAATCTGGACAATGACCAGGACATGGAACTGGCAGGGAGGTTCAGGAATTCATTACCAAACACTGGAGTCAGTGTTTCTGAGAACTACCTGCAAACTTGGCAGGAAGAGGAGGACTCTGTATGATCACCTGTTAACTTTATTTTTGTGTCCCATTTTCACATTTGTTTTTGGGTTTAGTATCTTAAATTTCTGGATCAGCTCTCAGAGAAAATGAAACTGGACCAGATGGCTGCTGAACTTGGCTTCGACATGCGCCTGGATGTGGTTTTAGCTCGCACTGAGCAGCTGGTCTGCCTTGAGAGCAGTGCAGTCATTGAAAATAAGACCATCGCCTACAATTTACAGAGAAAGGTAGGGGAGACGGAGACCTGCTTTTGTTGAGAAGGAGTTTCTGAGAAATGTCAACATTGAAATATAGTTTCTCCCCTCCATACTTATTTTTACCAATGTGGCTAGGAAACATTGTAAAAATATGTATTTAGAATCTGTATTTTAAGTCCGAAGGGATGACAAGTTTACCTAAGGTTGTGTTTGACTGTGAGTAATAAACACCCAAAGTAACAGTAGCTTAAACAAGTAGAAGTGTTTCCTTTTTCCTTTTTCACATAAATTCCTGGAGGTGGCAGTTAGCTCTTTAGTTCCCAAGGAACCAGGCTCATTTCAGATCATTGATTTCCCATCCGTAGGGTGGTCCATATACTCATGGTTCAAAATGGTGCCTAGAATCTGAAGAGCATCTGTGTTATAGCAAGAAGCTTATAGAAGAAAAAGGAATGAAAAAAAAAGGATGAAAAAGAGCAGGTGTGAGCTGCCTTTTAACGGAGGTTTCCAGAATTTACTACGTGAACTTGTGTTTATACTGCATGGTCAGAATATGTTCTGAAGGGCAAAACCTAGCTGCAAGGGAGGCTGGGAACTGTAGTCTTTACTTTGATCAGCCATTTGCCTAGCTAAAAAATGTGCTGTTTCTATTACTGTAGGGAAAGAGAAGAGCTGGGGAACATCTAGCAGTCTGTGCCTTTATAAGCTCTATTGTGCTGAAAAGTAGAGAGAGGAGAAGAGCTCACTTTCACTCACTCAAAGGAAGAGTTAGAAACTTTTTAGACTGAATGAATGGAAGAAAAGGATAAAAATATAACTATTAGTTATATAATTATTGGTATTGGGGAAAGAAAAAGGAAAACAGATGTGTTCTTATAATAGTTCTTAGGGGGAAATTCTATGGTAGAATTACAGTGTGCAGGCTATGTAATGAATCACATCTGTGTTCCTAATTTGGCTTCATGAAGCTACGTGACCTTGGGCAAATTGCATACCTCTCTGTCTCTGTCTCCTCATAGTTAAGATGGGGATGATAACTACTTCATGAGGTTGTAAATTGTTAATAAATAACACTTTGAACTCTTGGCTCACAGAAGATGGTCTATTCACATTTGACCTCTTCTCCATTTACTATGTCTTCGGGAGTATTTTGAAGAAGAAAGCAGACAAACCCTGTTACCATCAGAGACATTAAATTGAGCTACAATTCTTTGTGAAATACTCCTCAGATAATTGAATTTTTCTCAATATCTAACACCATTTCTTCTCAAATATTGTGCAATTATTAAAATTACCAGTATACAGAACTTGCTGTGTAAGTTTGCAGTGGAGTGGAGTTTGACATGAAAAAGCTCAAGGAAGGGAGCTTAGCTAAAGAAATATTACAAGGGCCTTGTTAACAATGGATCTTGGTATGGGCATTGCTGTTACCGTTAGGCAAGCTACTCAAATCCACATTTCAGTAAGTCGTTCACACTTCTGAACATTTTTACAACTGCAGAGTCTGTAGCTAGGGAAAAATGTGATTGTCTTCAACTCTAACATGCTATAATTCTGCATATTCTGAGCCCTGATGTTTGTAACGGATGAAAGAGGTTTCTGTACTTAGTATTCCACTTACTAACTGTGACATGTGAAGCTCAGGAGGAGTATTTCCCCCTCTTACAGTCCACAATCTTTTTTCTAAAAATCACCATAATTTCCCTTGTCAAGTTTAATTGTGAATAACCAGTGCTGTTTGAAAACCTTTTTCTCTGCTTGGTTTGTGGATGGTATAAGCCAGGCATGTAATAAAGACACTGTTGAACCAAAACTTTCTTCAAGTCTCTTCTATTTCTAAGATTTTAGATATATAAACAAAGCTTACTTTTAAAATCTCCTTGGTATGCTGACTTTAAATATATATCAACTCCCATGTTTGATACCATTCAGCCTGGACTAAAATTAGTTAGTCTATGTTTTTGGTATTAAATTTATACCCTATCTTCTTTCAGAAAGGATCAGGGCATGTATAGTTGCCATTGGAGTGTTTTTTCTCTCTGTCTTATTATTTTCTACTTTTGATAAGGCCAGTTTAGTCATTCTAAAGACTGTTTTACATTATTATTATGATAATGATAAATTCTATATTTTATTACTTTTATTATTACATTGTGTTGGAGGGAATCATATGTTGAAAGCCTGCTTCTCTGTGCATTTTCTATGGCTCTTTTGTCTCAGACTTTGCCGCTCAAATTTCATTCTTGGAAAAAATTGGAATAAAAAGATACAATCAAGAAAAAGGCCTTCAGTAACTTTTTTTGATGTTAAACATTAGTCTTATTGAAGTGTGAATAAAGATCAAATTATCTGAGTAATTTACTAACTGTTCAATTAGTATTAAAACAGACAAACACCCTGTTTGTATCAAACCAGCTAAAGAGTCAGAAGGAAAGACTGGAGAGCAAAGAACTACACATGAAACTCCTCCGGCAGAAGATAGCTCAGCTGGAGGAGGAGAAACAGGCACGGACGGCCTTGGCTGTGGAGCGGGACGAGGCCAGCCTCACCATACGGAAGTTACAGAAGAAGGTGGAGAGACTGCAGAAGGAGCTGAGTGTGTGTCGAGAATCAAACACTGAGCTCAAAGCCAAACTGGCTGACACCAGTGAGCTTAAGGCAGGTGCTCAGCTTCATTTCCTTGTTGCTTTTTGCTAGTGACTGTGAGGGTTAATGCCAAAGAGTGACAGCCTTCTCATGGAAATATCAGGGGAAAAAAAGATGAAGTGTCCTCTGATTTTCTAGAGTTGTGGGAAAAATTGCAACAATCGCACAAATCAGCATATTAGATCAATTTAGTGTTGCTTCAGTATTTGAAATGAAGCTGTAGTTGCTGTGTGAAAAGTTAGTCAAAAGGGGTGATGTTAAGTACAGAACATAAAAACACTTCTTGAAAGTGTGGGTGATATTAGGGGTCATGTTGGGATGTATCATGGGGGAATTTGATTAGGAAGAAATGAGAACCTAACCCATTCTTTGCTGAGAAGGGTCAGGCAGGCACTAGTGTTCAATGTTGTACTCTGTGAGCGCATTATCCTGAGTAATGGGGGGTAGTGGGGGCTTGTATTTCCTGCATTTGAGGTGTTCAGCCTCCAATGAATATGGAGAAGCAAGGACTTGCAACTTAAGGAACTTATCCAAAATATTTTAATGTCATCTGAATGTGTGCCACTACCAAGAATACATAACTCCATATGCACATGTCATCCCTGGCACATTTGCATGTCACAAATACAGATGACAGTCATGTCCTGGCTCTTTGCATAAAAGTACTCTGAAACAGACTCTGGCATGTTTCCAGATCTGGAAACAAATCAGAAGAAAAAAGGACTCTGGAATTAAGCCAGCCCTTGAATATGCGTAGTGGGGATAATAATAGATGTATTTATGGCTATAAATTTTCTTCTCAGTATTGTTTTAGCTACATCTCCCCAAATTTTGATATGTAATAGATTGGTTGTCATTGAATTTAAAATATTTTCTAGTCTTCATTGTGATTTTTTTCTTTGAAACATAGATTATTTACAGGTACATTAAAAAAAATTTTATTTTTATTGTTTTTTAACAGAGAGAGAGAGACAGACAGAGAGAGACAGAGAGAAGAGGGAGGGCCCAGAGCAGTCTCCATAGTTGACAGCATTAGCTTTCCATATGGTTCCACTCCACAGGTGGGCACAGGGCTACACAGGGCAGGAACTGGGCCGGGGGCCTCCCGCATAGGCCCCGGCAAGAACTGAACTGGGGGCACACTCCAGTTCAGCATATGGGACCGCATGGGCCAGGGTCAGGACTTGATCCTCTGGCTCCGGGGCTGCAAAGCAAGCACTCAACCCGCTGAGCCATCCCGGCTTCCCCTACAGGTACATTTCTAAATTTCCAAATATTTGGACATTTTGTAATTATCTTTGTTGAAGTAATGTGAGGTTTAGGATGATGTTATCTTCTTCCAGAGAGGATATTTATTTCCTTCTTCCAGATTCCAGGTGGCAAAAGTTTTAACCTTAGGAGCATCTGAATCCAAATTTAAGCCTGGAACTATCTTTTTTTTTTTTTTTTTTAAAGATTTATTTTTATTGTTTTTGACAGAGAGAGAGATACAGAGACAGAGAGAAGGGGGAGGGCCCAGAGCAGTCTCCATAGTTGCACATCATCGGTTTTTCCACATAGTTTCATTCCACAGGTGGGCGCGGGGCTGCACAGGGCAGGAACTGGGTTGGGGTCTCACCCCCGTGAGAACTCAACTGGGGGCACTCCCAGTTCAGCATATGGGTCCACACGGGCCGGGACCGGGATTCGATCCTTGGTCCCTGGGGCTTCAAAGTGAGTGCTTAACCCACTGAGCCATCCTGGCTTCCCCTGGGGCTATCTTGAGTACACTCTGTTGACATGAATTAAAGTTATACATGAGATAAGTGAGTTTTTTCCTCCATTTTTTTTCCTTTTATGAGGCAGCCTTTCAGGGACCCCATCTAGAGCAGGAACGACTTGTCAAGCATTCCACCAGAGGCAGGACCCAGGCGGGGTTCCTTGTCCCATCTCTGAAAGGCTGAAATGCTCCCACAGAACAGAGGACTGCAGACTTTGCGCATTTCCGAGTCCCCAGCCTCTCCCAGATGTTAGCCCAGTAGGTTTTGGCATCTTCCCAGATCTTTGAATTTTTAAGGAGATTTTTTTTTTCTTGTTCCCTGCTTAAATTGTATTCAGGAGAGTCATATTCCAGCAGTGCCAGGGTGCATTCTAGCTATCAGTGGACTGCAGTGACCTTGGATTCCCCCAGAGGCACCGCCTAAAGAACCCACTTACAGTTTTTGCTATACCTCTACTCGGTCTTGGGCCTAGGAAGACTCTATTGTACTCATTGGCTTCCTGGTGTTAGAAGAAAGATGTTGAATAATTAGGTACCAAGGTAGAATAGCAATGATAAATAAAGTGAACTTGGACTTTGAAGACAGAGAAGTATTCTGGGTGGTCAGCATTTATGCAATGCACAGACGATGTAATGTAGAGTTGTACACCTGGAAACTATGTAATCATTACCATCCCATGCCACCCCAATAAATTTAACAATTAAAACAAAACAAGACAGAGAAGTAAGTTTAGTCATCTAGGGATCACGAAGAAAAGGACATGTTTCATTGTAAGAATGTGCCAACACACTCAATGGTTTGGTGTTTACCTGGAGAGGAGGGAGGAGGGGGGAGGGGGGAGGGAGAGTTATGTGGGGAGGGGGGAGTGGGCACCAGATATATGGGGTTGGAGGGGGACCTGATTCTGGGAGCTGGGCACATAATGCGATGCATGGGTGATGTGATGTGGAGTTGTCCATTGGGAAACTGTCTGATTGTTACCAACTAATGTCACCCCTTTAAATTTAACAATAAAATATATAAAAGAAAAAAAAAAAAAAAAGAATGTGCCAGCAGAACAAACTTCCTCAAAGATCTCTCTGATAGAAAGGAAGGGAAGATCACTGGAGTTTCTTCCACTGAGCTGTGTGGGACTCCATACAGCAAAGGGGAACAGGAGGATATTGAACAGTCTGGGTGACTCCTAAAGAGAACCGAGTGGGAGTGACACTGAGGAAGCCTAATGCCTGGTGGCTTTTCAGAAGAAGGATCTGAATGAGGTTTTCCTAATAGACCACCAGTGTGTTTCAGAAACAAGATGCAGTAGTGCTGGAAGATGCAGTGTGTGAACTGCTTGCCTTCTTATCCCCAACTCCCTCCTCCACCCTTTGGCTGGGAACTTTTGGTTACTACCAACGAACTTGCCCTTTCTCATGTGATGGGGCGATTTCTGTCCTCAGGAGAAATTAAGAAGCCTTGTTGTTTATTTTACTAACTCGGTTGTAAACTCTGTGTGACTTCTCTGACCAAGCCTCTTTTTTCCATAATTGGGTTTCTGCTCTATTCTTTCTACTATACCTGTCCCTTCATAATCTCAGAGACCCTTTCTTCCCTTTGGTGTAGGAGGGGTCTGCCTTGTTTTTGCCTGTTTCTCTGCAAGGAACTGAAATTCTATCAGTGCATGAAGCTGGCTGGGACCAATGAAGGGCTCAGGACTCTTGGACATTGACTTGCAGATTCCAGCCAGCTCACTTCATGTTTCCAGATATTATAAACCTAAAATATAAAAATATAGAGAGTGAATATACTATAAGCATGACATAAATATTAGCTGTCATTATTACTGATCTTATCACTGCTAAGAGTGCAAGCTGTAATGTGGGGCTGGTGCAACCTTCAGAATTTCAGCTCAGGAGCCCACATGGGATTGGCCGGGGAGCGTGGCAGACCAGCCTCTAGCAGCTGAGGTGGTAAAGATGGAGCAAGGAAGTTCTGGCGCCTGATGGTGAGAGCAAATGCACAGTAGTATTGGCAGCGAGCAGCTCCTAGTGAAGGGCGGTGTGGTCTCCAGTGGCCGGGTTGGCTCTGAGGCGGAGCTCTTCTGGGCTAAGTGTATTGAGAGCAGCAGGAGGGCATGTGGGCCAGAACAACCCCATGAGCCAGAAACGGGGGGTGTTTGAGAGGAGCCCACACTTTCTGCCGTGGAGAGCAGGAGTAGAAAACAGCTCATGGAAATCGAGTCCTGCGGCTTCAAATATGTTCCCATTTGGTCCTGGCGACTTCTGTCTTAGGTCTGCATCATTGTTTGCCTGGATTGCTGTAATTATTTACAAGTGGTCTTTCCATTTAACCTTTTCACAAGAAAGCCTGATTCTTATAATTAGGTTTTTCTCTTGTAATTAAGTGATTAGGCAACATGTGGCTCTAATAACAGTGCCTGGTTTAAGAAGCTCCAGAGCCAGCATCGGCAGGATAAAGCAGCATTCTCGTGTGAGGGCCACACACCGCTGCTGCATGAAATGCTTCTAGGTGGTAACAGCAGGACGTTATCTAATGTTCAATTCCAAAGTGAGAAATGGATTGTCTTACATTTTTTTTCACTTTATCAGGAGAAAATCTTAATTAGAGGTTATTATGTCCTTATTCCACTCGGACACTTGCTAGTCTGCTTTTTAAGTTAAATAATAATAATAATAATAATAATAATAATAAGACTTAAGTTTAATGCTGAGTACAGGAAATAGTACGTAGTAATGCCGATTTGTTTTCATTATATAGTGTTTGTTTTCTTGTTATTTTCTATTTGCTGCAAGTTCTATTGAAATTATATAAAGTTCCCTATAAAAGAAGTAAATTCTTTTAAGTTAAAAAAGGTGGCAGAGTTAAAAAATATTAATATAGATGATGTGTGACTATAGCAAACTTTGTGGAGGCAGAATGGAAATAACTAAAATACAGGGTTGGAGAAGAGAATGATAATGAGTGATAGTGCAATAAACAGGTGCATAGAAGCTCTGGTTGGCTGCTGATGACATTGTGATTGTTTCTGGGAGTCAGGGAGTCATGGGAGAAGAAGCTGGGCAGGGGATAGGAGCCAGATCATGCAGGGCCTTGTGCATCATGCTCAGATGCTTTGACTTACCTGTGGGGTCCTGGAGAACCTTTGGAGAATTTTAAGCAGCACAGTGAAATTGTCAGGAAAGAGACTAAAAATAAACAGTGAAGGACCTGAGGAAATCAATGCATCTCCAGAACGAGGCTGTGATCAATAGCAAAATGACCTTTCTATATTAGTTTACTTGGGCTGCCATAACCAACTACCACAACCTGCGGGGCTTAATATAATGGAAACTTATTCTCTGACAGTTCTAGAGGCCAGAAGTCTGAAATCAAGGTGTTGACAGGGTTGATCCCGCCTGGAGGATCCGAGGGGGTATCTGTTCCATGCCTGTCTCTTGGTTCCTGGTCACCACTGGACATCGTCCTTGGTGTGCTGCTACATAATTTCAATCCCTGTCTCCATCTCCATGCGACCTCCCCTTCTGTCTCATATAAGGATAACCCATCATTGATTACAGGCCACCCTAATTCAGAATGATTTCATTGTGAAATCCTTACCTTAATTACGCCTGCAAAAGCCCTTATTCCAAATGAGGTCACATTCTGAGGTTCTGGGTGGACATATCTTTGGTGGGGGACACTATTCAACCCACTACACTTATTAAATTAAGAATTAATTTCACCACTTATAAAGGATCAATATAAGATAATTGAATTATATTTCTATGTTATTTATTAAATATTTGAGATATAATTCACATGCTATAGAATTTACTTTTTTAAAGTACACAATCCCGTAGTTATTAGTTTATTGACAAGGTTGAGTAGCTATCACCACTCTCTAATTCTAGAACATTTCCACCCCCTCCCCTCTCCAAAAAATTCCATGCCCATCAGCACTCATTCCCCATTCCCTTCCCAGCCTCGGGAAACTGCTCTTCTTTCTGTCTCTATGGATTTGCCTGGATGTTTCATATAAAGGAAATTATACAACGGTGTGGCCTTTTGCCTTTGGCTTCTTCTTCTTAGTATGTTTTCAAGGCTCATCCATGTCGTAATCAATACTTCATTCCTGTGTTAGAGTTCTCCAGAGAAACAGAGTGGTGTGTGTATGTATACAGAGATTGGTTTATTTTCAGGAATTGACTCACATGATTTTGGATGTTGGCAAGTTTAGAATTTGCAGAATGAGGCAGTGGGCTGGAGATTCAGGAAGAGTCCATGTTGTAGTTCAAGTCCAATGGCTCTCTATTGGCAGAATTCCCTCTTGCTCAGGGAGGTCGATCTTTTGTTCTATTCTGGCCTTCAACTGATTAGATGAAGCCCACCACATTACAGAAGCGCAATCTGCTTTACTCAAAATTTGCTAATTTAAATGTTAATGTCACCTCAGAACATCCCCACAGAAATATTTATGATACTATTTGACCAAATATCTAACCAGTGGGGTGAGCCATAAAATTGGCACATAAAATTCACCATCACAGTTCCTTTTTATGGCTGAATAATATTTTATTGTTTGCACATACCAAATTTTGTTTATCTATTTAGTATCTGATGGATATTTGGATTGTTTCCACTATTTTTTAAGATTTATTTTATTGTTTTTGACAGAGACAGACAGAGACAGAGAGAGACAGAGAGAAGGGGAAGGGTTCAGAGCAGTCTCCATAGTTGTACATCATCAATTTCCGATGTAGTTTTGTTCCATACACATGGGCAGTGGCTACGCAGGGTGGGAGCTAGGCTTGGGACCTCCTGCATGGGAGGCATTGCCCCTTGAGCCAGGGGCTGAACTGGGGGTGGGGTGGGGCAAGAACCAAACGGGGGGCCTCCTGCATGGGAAGCACACCCCAGTTCATCATGTGGGTCTGCATGGGCTGGGGTGGGGATTTGATCCTTGGTTCCTGGGCTGCAAAGTGAGCGCTCAAACCACTGAGCCATTCCGTCTTCTCTATTTTAACTTTTTGACTATTATGAATAAGGCTATTATGAACATTTGTATGCAAGTTTATATCTGTTACAAAACCATGTTGAAGACCTTGACTCTTAGGCTATGCAAATGTCCCTTGTGAAGACCCATGTAGTATATTTCCCCTTGAATTCTGGATCAGGCAAAAGTAGACCTTTCCAGATGAATTAAATTTAAATTCTATGTTGGCAAGCAAATGTAAGTATTGTAGAAATCCCTTTTTGAAAGAAAAAGATTCTTTTATAGATTTTCCCCTTCCTGTGTTGAGTCAAAATAATTTTATTATAGTATTGTTTACATAGGTACAAATGTAACACTATATAGAAATTCCTTAATCTTTTTTTAAAGATTTATTTTTATTGTTTTTGACAGAGAGAAAGATACAGAGACAGAGACAGAGAGAAGGGGGAGGGCCCAGAACAGTCTCCATAGTTGCACATCATTGGTTTTTCCACATAGTTTCATTTCATAGGTGGGTGGGGCTGCACAGGGCAGGAACTGGGCCAGAATCTCACCCTGGTGAGAACCGAACTGGAGACACTCAACAGTTCAGCATATGGGTTCACATGGGCCGGAGCCGGGATTTGATCCTTGGTCCCCGGGGCTGCAAAGCGAGCACTTAACCCACTGAGCCATCCCGGCTGCCCCAGAAATTTCTTAATCTTATTACATTTTTATTCTTATAAAATCCAAATCAATTTGGAAACCAAAATGAAATATAAAAATAGAATTGAAAAAATCAGTAATATTAATTTAAGCCTCTAGATTATGTTATTTTACTAAAATCACCATTCCTAAGAATGTGTAGTACCGATTGCTTATGTCCAGGCCCTTTTGAGCTTGGCATGCAGACCATGCATTCTACCATGCACTGTATTTTATTACGGTAGACACTTTGTACACACACCATGCACATAGCTTGGCCTTTGGTTGGCATGAACACATTACTGATGTATTAACTCTCCCTTTGCTCTTTTCTTATTAGCCTAGGAAAATTCGAGTGGTACTCTTTATTGGCACAGACATAATACACACCAGTGCAAATGCAGGCTCTGGAATGATCTGGCAGACCTCCAGAGAATCTGAAAAAGACTTTGTATAACTCATATAATGCCAGGAGCTTCCTAACCTACATTGGTTAGGATTAATTTCAGCTGAATATATTCAAGCATGCTCATAATAAAGGTGGCTTAGACAGGAGAGATGTTTATTCCTTTCTCACTGAAAAGAAGTGTGGAGGTAGACATTCCACACTTGGTAGGATTGCTCCATGGTCACCAGCCTCCCTGGTTTGTTCTGTCTTTCTGCTTCACCATTCTGGTAATGGCTTTCGTCTCAATACTAGCTAGCTCTTAGTACAAGCTAGCTGCTGGGACTCTAGCCTCATTTTAGTCACCAGGAGGAGGAAAGGTGGAAGAACACCTGGCATGCCACTCTCTGGGAACAGTAGAATTACATTGTGTGTCTCCATTGGCCAGAATTGAGTCCCTGAACCTCACTTCAGTCAACTGGGTCTTTACTCTGGGTAGTATGGAAGAAAGGAAGAATAGATACTGGGTGGAGAGCTATCAGCTTTCAGCTTGTACCCCCTGGCCCAATCTTAGTCGTGGCCAAAAGTAGAGGTCAGACAACACCAAACTAGTGAAAAAACCATTATTATCTTCTTCGTAGTTTCTTGAGGAAACACGGAAAGGGAATAACATTCTTCAGCTACCAGCAGAGATCTCTCTCTTGCTAACTCTCTTGATAATGGCCACACAAGGTAGCCTCTACCCACGCTCCTTCTCTACTCTAGAACTTTCTCCATCCCAGCCAGTACAGCATTTCTTTATATTTTCTCTCCAACCTGTCATCTTGGATTCAGCTCTGATTATGTAGAGCCATTGACCTTGAACTGCTCTGAGATGTCCTCCTCACTTTGAACGTGAGCACCAAGTAGAATCTGTATGGAGGAGCCTCCTGGGGTGTGGAGTGGGCAGGGAGTGGAGGGGTGCTCAGATCGCGAAGTTGAACACCTCCCATTGATTTCTGCCATGATTTCCTGCTGGTTAAGTCCTATGGTTCTCTTGAGGAGGAGCACAGCATCTCTGGGCCATGGGGAGACTTTCCCACTTGGCTGTCCCACGCCCTTTGGAGAGCCAGTGTGTGGGGCCTGGCTCCGGCAGGTTGCATTTTTAATACAGCCTCTTGAAAACCCTCCAACTGGAGAATGCAGATCCTCTGGGAATTCAACACATCATATTTTGCATTTAATCACCTTCCCTTTTAGGGCCTTTGACCCTGTAGCATGAGAGAGAATTGCTCACAAGATTTTGAAATTCTTTCTCGCAGGAGGCAGACACTAGAGAGGATGTTCATCAGACGTGAAGCACGTGGGGAACCTTCTCCATCCCCTTGGGGGGGGTCTGTGTGGCACCTGAGTTTT
>PVKE010010843.1:0-41598 GCA_004027555.1 Craseonycteris thonglongyai
GAACTACTCAGCTTGCCATTTCAGTGTACAAGAAATCATAGACAATACATAAACTAAAGGTGGTGGCTGTGTTCCAATTAAACATTACTTATGAGAACAGTCAGTGGGCTGATGTGTCTTGAGAATGTTAGTTTACTGACCCATTATCTAGGGAATTGGGAGTGTTCAAGAGACCTATTACAATAGGAGACAGTAAACTCAAAGCTGACTAATGTATGAAGTAGACACTGAGGATGTGATGGATTGCAAATGGCTTGAAGGTCCTGAGAGTGTCAGTGAAATATTGAACTAAGGATGCTAATGAAAATGAATGCAAAAGAGAGAACTTAATGCTTCAAGTGTTTCCTGCTTGGTCTCCAGTTGTAGAGGTGATGCCCTCATTGGATAGGAGCTGTATGAGGACAGGAAGCTGGGAGCCTTGGGGCTTTGTGGGCACCTTTAAATGTTCCTGGGCCAAATGTTGGTGAGGGGCAGGAAGGTCTCAGCTAGGACAAGTGCTACTGTTGAATCTCCTCTCAAATACAGCACTTAGGGTTTTGTTAGTCTCGTTTATAGTTTGTCATGAGCAGCAAGATGGGCTGACTTCAGGACTCAGATTTCTCCCAAACCCTGTGAGTGATGACATGATCAAACGGTAGTCATTTTGCGTGTCATTAAAGTCTCACTTTAATTTATGTGTTAATTATTTTCAGCAAATCTAGTTTCATATCTCTTCCAGGTCATCATTTGTTAATATTCGCTGGGGACAAGGGAGACTATGTTATTATGGTTTTTGAAAATCATCTTAGTTGGGAATGCCAAGATGGTTCAGCAGGTTGATCTCTCACCTTGCAGTCCCAGGGTCTAAGGATCGAGTCCCGGTCCTGGCCCCCTATTCACGCAGACCCATATGCTGAATTGGGGTGTGCTTTCCACATGGGAGGCCCCCTGTTTGGTTTCCGCTGAGGTGAGCTTCCCAGGAGAGAGGCCCTAGGTTTGACTCCCAGCTTTCAGGGGTATGTCTCCCATGTGGGAGGCCCCAGGCCTGGTTTCCAGACTGTGCAGCACCCTGCCTGCCTGTGTGGAATGAAACCATGTCAAAAACTGATGATGTGCAACTATGGAGACTGCTCTTGGCTCTCCCCTTCTCTCTCTGTGCGTCAAAAACAATAAAATAAATCTTAAAAAAAAAAAAATTCTCTTAGTTGATAATGTCCACCAAGCAACTTTCTTAATATACTTTTTTTCAAATAATTCAGTAATTTAATGGTCATTAAAGATATAAACTATTATTGATAGAATAACTTTTGCCACTTACTCATCTCCCTATACATGAGAACAGAGTAAAAGGGATTCATACCCTTCGTTGTCTGCTGGAGGAAAAGGGCCAAAAGGCGCTCAAAGAAATGGAGAGAGGCTCTACCTGCCACCATCTCCACATCTAATAAGTCTTCTGTGATCAGTGGAACCCAATTAGAAGCCAGAGGCAAGCTGGTCCAGGGATGCAGCCAAAGAGGTCAACCTCTCATTGTACAGTAAGGAAGAGAAAAACCAAGAATAGATCAGGAGAGGAAACAGGAGAGCAGGCAGCACCTTACTTTTCCAATTCTATAAAAATTCCTGTACTTTCAGGTATTCTAAGAGCAACACTTTATTAAATTGTTGAACATTTTGAAAAAATATTGATAGTTTCCCAAATTAACTAATCTGTTTACTCAGTTATCTTATATGTTAGGCAGAAAAACATATTTAAGGCATAGTGTCTGTGATCAAAATACTTAGACTAGAAGTGGAGTGGTTTATGTAAATAAATAAAAGCAAGACATTGAACTAATTGCTATGACAGAGCAAAGAGAGTAGTTTGTTATTCATCACAAGTTTCCTTTTTAGTACTTTCTATAAGTCAGGTGGATAAAAATGAACAAAATATTTTCTTTGATTGTCAAGGGGCTTAGAGGCAAAGTGTGGAGATGGATATATAAACAAATAATTGTAAGACACTACACTTATTGCTATAATAAAGAGGTACAACTAAGCCACAGCAATAGCACAAAGAAAGGAGAGGCCCTATTGCTTGGGAGCTAAGGGAAGGCTCCACAGAGGGGAGGACTCCTGAGCAGTGTCTTACACAGTGGTTAGGATCTCATCAAGAACAAAGGAACATTCTAAGAGGAGGGGCTTGGCCAAAATATGTAGAGTGTGAGTACAGCTGGAGAATGGGACAAGAACAGTGAGCAACAGGAAAGATGTTGGAAAGTTAGGAGAGCCAGAGAAAGCAGAGGCCAGATGGAAGAATTTAGACCATGTTAGTCAGGCCATGGGAGAACCAATAAGCTTTAATCAGAAAAATATATATCAAATTTGCATCTTAGAGAAAAGGTGGAAAATGGATTGGAGGAAGGTGAGATTGGAGGCAAAAGTGATCTAGTTTACTTACTTAAAACAAAATTGATCTTGTAACCAATTAAATTGGCATCATGGCCACTAATGGGCCTTATTATGAAATACACCAACTCAGACTTGAATGCTTTAATAGGTCCTTTATAATTTAATGTATAAATCTGGTTTAAGTTTCTTCCTCTGTACTCCGATATTTGTATTTATGTCCACTATTGCATGCATCCAACTGTGCATGTATCAGGTCATGTGTAAATATTCATATACGGGTCTTTCTCTGACACCAGACCAGGAATTTCTTGAGGATGAGATGCAAAATTTGTTTGACTTAGTATACATCTACCTAAGATCTCATTGTATGAGCTCAACAAATATTACTGAACCCAACCAAATACTTTTTGCTTTACGTTTGGTAGCTGTTGCATAATTGAAGCTGGGAGAAAAGTGATGTCAACTAGCAGTATTCCTGGTAATCTGAAGACAATCTAGCAATGCAAATAAGGCAACATGTTCAAACTCTGAAACATCTCCTTGCTAAGACTACAGAACTGAATAAACTAAAAGAATAAATAATGGAAGTTCTACTGGACTTAATGCAATAACTTCTTCAATGGAAACTTTTCTTAACCTGCTCATAATTTATTTCCTAAGATGATTTCTCATGGTACAATATATGAACATTACATAAAAACAATTTTTGAAGCACTACTATAAAACACTGAAGTTAGGGTATAACTTAAAAGAACTATAAAAAAAAAAGCAAGGCAGAAAATGATGTTGTACACAGATAATCAGATGTTTGTGTCTCTGCTGGTCTATGGAGCTTCAGGCATTGTTATCTCTGTAGTTTTATCACATTTATCTGCTTAAATTGAAGCTAGACCGCTCTATTGTACACATAGAAAAGCTGTTTTAGCAGACATTATTTTTTCACTTTTCCCCTACACGTTGCCTAACACAACTTGGTAGTAACAACACATTTCAGAAGTGTATTAGCCATTGGATAAGACATAATGTCAAAAATTAATTCTATATTGTATTTTTTTAGTATAATTTAAGATATGCTGATGCCCTTCAGCATTCTGAAGTATATAAAACACAACTCTGGCTATAAGCTCTAAAATACAGGTAGTTATCTTTTTTCTTTTCTTTTTTTTTAAATATATTTTTATTTCTTTTGACAGAGGAGAAAGAGAGGGAGAGATACAGAGACAGAAAGAGAACTGAACTGGGGGAGCTCCCAGTTCAGCATATGGTTCCGCACGGGCCGGGGCCGGGATTCGATCCTTGGTCCCTGGCACTGCAAAGTGAGTGCCTAACCCACTGAGCCATCTTGGCTTCCCCGCAGGTAGTTAACTTGAAAGTTGTGTTATTTTAAAAGAACACTGACAAATTATTCACATGTCGAAAAAGAACATGATCCTCAGGTTACCCGTGGGAATGGAAGGGGCAATCTGTCTAAACACTACTGGTTTAATATATCTGGTTATGACATCAAGAATGGTTATGTCCTCTCCAGGCTTGCAGTACAGGACATTTACAACCTGATATTAGAACGCTTACCTGGCGAAGCCGGGATGGCTCAGCAGGTTAAGCACTCACTTTGCATCCCTGGGTACTGAGGATCGAATCCCAGTCCCAGCCCTTGTGGATTCATAGGCTGAACTGGGGTATACTTCCCATGCAGGAGTCCCATAGTTCAATTCTCACCCTCCAGTTCAGTTGTCACCCCCCAATTCAGCCCCTGGCTCAAGGGGGCATGCCTCCCATGCGGGAGGCCCCCATCCCAGTTCCCGCCCTGCATGGCCCCCGCCCATCTGTGTAGAATGAAACCACATCAAAAACTGATGATGTACAACTATGGAGGCTGCTCTGGACCCTCCCCCTTCTCTCTGACTCTCCCTGTTTCAGTGTCTCTCTCTGTCTCTGTCAAAAACAACAAAATAAATCTTAAAAAAAAAAAAAAAAGAATTTCCAACCCTACAGGAGGTACTGAGTCATTCAGAAATAATCACTTATGGTCAAAATATGATGCTGGTTAACTGCCAGAAACCCTATAGGGCCTTTCATCGAGGAAATTCTGTAAAGATGACACAAGCAACTTGCTCGGCAGTGGACACTGCCATAGGTCTCACTTGCATCCTTCATGTCCGTCCCTTTGCTCTCCATGACCATTCTATGCATGTGAAGATTCAAAAAATTTAGGTAAGAAAAAGCAAGAATGACTTGGGCTACATAAGGAATGAATTGAAGCAAGTCACTGAAGAATCCTGTCAAATCACTTTCACTCTGAACCTGCATTGTTTTTGACATAATTCCAGAAAGTGGATGTGATAATTAATTTTATGTATAACCTTGGAGGGTGTTTTGGGGTGAGGTTAACATTTACATCAGTGAACTTTGAGTAAGCAGATTGCTCTCGATAGTGTGGATGCCTGAATGGAACAAAAAGACCAGGGGCCCCAGCAGACTGCCTTTCAGGTTCCTGGGTCTCCAGGCTGCTGGCCCTATGACTAGAGTTCCACCACCAGCTCTCCTGAGTCCAAACCTATTGGGCCACACTGCACATTTGGACTTGCCAGTTTCCTTAGTCACATGATCCAATTGGTTCTGCTGCCCTGGAGGACCTAAACTAAGACAGTATGATATTCATCAACATACCTGTTACCAGTTGTTCATTTAGAAACTTATGGGACTTTGAATCTTACATTTATTGGACTCTAAGAGCACAGTACAGAGGACTGCTCCAGAAGATATTCTTTGTCATCACTATTTGGCTTACTTGTCACTCTTGGAATTTCTTCATAACCCAGTGAAGAAACAGGACTAGATGGCTATTATTGTACTAAGTACCCCAAATCCGTGACATCAATATACTGAACCAGAGGTAGATAACTTACTAGGGAACTGGAGAGCAGCTAATCCATAGGCCAGGTTGAGCCAAATAGGCATTTGAGCTTAAGAGTTTAAACAAGAGGCCTTGAAATAATCAGGACAGGCATTTCTGAATTAAAAAAAAAAAAAAAAATCAAAATTTGCAGCCATCTCCTAAACCCACAGGAAGCTAACATAAGAAGGCATGGGAAGAAAGTAAAGAGTAAAGAGCTCATCAATTTATCTATGACAAAGGAGGCAGCAATATACAATGGGATAAAGACAGTCTATTCAATAAGTGGTGTTGGAAAAACCAAACAGATACATGCAAAAAAACTGAAACTAGATCATTTTCTTATACCATATACAAGAATAAACTCAAAATGGATTAAAGACTTAAATATAAGACCTGAAAACTCCTGAAAGAAAACAGCCCGTAAACACTTTGACATTGCTCTTAGTAATATTTTTGTTTTTTCTGATATATCTCCTTGGGTAAAGGAGACAAAAGGAAAAAAATAAACAAATGGGACTACATCAAACAAAACAAAAAGACAACCTAATGAACGGGAGAAGATATTTACCAATGAGACATCTGATAAAGAATTAATACACAAAATTTATAAAGAACTTGTACAACTCAATACCAAAAAATACAAATAATCCAATTCAAAATTGAGCGGAGGGCCTGCATAGACATTTCTCCTAGGAGGACATACAGATAGACAATAGATATATATAAAAAAATGTTCAATGTTACTAATCAACAGAAAAATGAAATTAAAACCACAGTGGGATACTACCTCAGATAGCTACCATGAATGCATAAATAAACAAGTGTTGGTGAGGATGTGGAGAAAGGGGAACCCTCGTGCCCTGTTAGTGAGACTGCAAACTGGTGCAGCCACTATAGAAAATAGTATGGAGGTTCCTCAAAAATTTAAAAATAAAATACCTGAAGACCCAGCAATTTTACTATTGGGTAGGTACATACCTGGACAAATCCAAGACACGAATTTGAAAGGATTTTTACCTCCATGTTCATCCCAGTGTTATTTACAATAGTTTAGACATGGAAACAACCCAAGTGCCTATCAATGGACAATTGGATAAAGAGGAAGTGGTACATCTATACAATGGAATATTATTAGGTCCTGAAAAAGAATGAAATCTTACAATTTGTCACAACATGAATGGCAATAGAGGGGATTATGCTAAGTAAAATAAGTTAGATAAAGACACATACTGTATGATTTCACTTATATGTGGAATCTAAAGAACAAAGTAAATGAACAAACAAAACAGAAACAGACTTACAAATACAGAAAACAAAGTGAAAGCTACCAGGTAGGAGGGAGGTTGGGGAACCAGGTGCAAAGGTCAAAAGATTAAGAAGTACAAATTGGTAGTTGCAAAATAGTCACGGGGACATAAAATACAGCATAAGGAATACAGTCAATAATATGGTAATAATTATGCATAGGCCCAGGTGGGGACTAGACTAATGAAAGGGATCACTTTGTAAATTATATAAATGTCTAACCACTGTGTTGTTTACCTAAAACTAATATAAAATAATATTGAATGCCAACTATAATTGAAAATTAAGAACAACAACAAAAAAAGAGTAAAGGAGAGCAGAGCATGATTATGTTAAGCTAAAGTAAGAAGGGCTTTAGACTGAGAGAAGGAGAATCACACATACATGTGCTGAGAACTATAAAGGTGAAGAAACATGCTATGCACTGAGAATACTGAGAAAGATCCCCACCTGCCAATTCGCTGTTGATTTAACTTCTGGCTGTAGCTATGCGATTACTTGACCTTGGGTAAGTCCCTTACCTTTTCTGGGCTTTAGTTTTTTCATCTATAAAATAAAAGGCTTAGCCTTAAATATATTTCTTAAAGATTAATTTTATTGTTTGAGAGAAAGGGAGAGAGAGGGTGGGGAGAGGGCTCAGAGCACTCTCAATAGTTCTACGTCATTACTTGTGAAAGGTTTCATTCTACACAGGTGGGCGGGGGCTGCATGAGGCAGGAACTGAACTGGGGGCCTCCAGCGTGGGAGGTGAGAACCTTCACTGTCATCCTGGTGGTTACCAGTTGTGCCAAAGTCCAGCATATGGGTTTGGACAGGCCAGGGCCAGGATTCGATCCCCAGACTTTGCAGTTATAAGGCAAGCGCTCAACCTGTTGAGCTATCCTGGAATCCCAAAAGTCTTGACATTAACATGTACCACTCTAGAGAATTTAGAAATTTGAAATTTGTCTGATGAAATAAGAATTGTTTAATGGTGTGTCCCTTTTTGATGTTATTAGGCTCTGTAGCCTATCAGTCTCATCTGTTGCAATAATGGGGTGTTTGCCTTAGAGAAGTAATTTTCAAACATATTTTTTCTTTTGCCCGGGAGCCCTCTGTTAGGAAAGAGTCTTACAGGGAGATGAAAGCGAATGGAACATAATCAGAGTGACTGGGGCTTGGAGTTTACCCCGTGGCCTTTCCCACCCTCCCCGATTCCCACATATGCCACATACCAAGCTCAGCAGACTCCATTTTGAAAGCCTTTGCCCTTGAGAGAAAAAAAAATCAAGATGAATTAGAAAGAAGGGGAATAAAAATAAAGGTATGAACTGCAGGGGCAGCTGCAGACCAGTGGGATTTTAGAGATAAACAATCTGTAAGTATTTCCTGCCGTGGCATGGTGAATTCCAGCCAACAGCACTGGCAGGAACCTTGAGGGGCAGGAAAAGAGGAGAGACAGCTACAAAATTGGGGCCAGAGGTGAATGGGTAACGTGGAGAAAAATAACAGGAAGAAGAAAAAGGTGTAAGATGTGGTATTACTGTGTTCCTGTATTCAAATGACAGAGGAGAAAAATAAATGAAAGGGTAAAGAGAGGAGAACACTTTCAAAATATTGTGAAGAAATTTAAAAGGGGACCTTTTAAAAGGGTACTATAATTTAACTAAAAAAAGGAAGCAAGGAAGCCTTAGGAGGATATTTTCTTATACGTTTGCTAGGAAAGACTAGATTTAGTATTGTTTCACTAGCTCAAAATGCTGAGGACACCAATATAAATAGTGGAGTAAATACATCCCAAAATTCTCTCCTCCATAAAACAATGGGAACAATAGCAAAACTGTCATCAACTTTTTCCGAACTCTGGAAGTTAACCAAAGCTTGCAACGATCTGAGGAGTATTTTATTCAAGTGAAAGGGCTAAATCTCAGTAAGTACAGTGAGCTTTGTGGTATTTTCACTTGCCCTATTCTCATTCTCTCCTCTTGAGCTCCGTGGGAACCTTCAAAACTAACAGCCAAAAATAATGGTGAAAACCAGCAACCTGGCAGCCTCTGGAGGCACCATGGGGCTGGCGATGCTCCTTTAAGACCCATTCTCAGAGAACTGTCATTTTTGACTTGTGTTGCATTTTCCTGTGCTATCCCACTTACAAGGTTAATTTTGTTTGACCCGATGAGAGCTCACCCCCGTACAAACAGCCTCTTCCCCGTGGGCATTTGTTGAAAGCCATCAGAAGCAATTGAATGTTGTGGCTGCCTGAAGCAAAGGACAACAGTTCAGACAAACCAAATCCTGACCAAAGACTGATTTTTAAAAAGCTGAGGTATTCATAGGGAGCTTTGAAGGCTGAAATGTAGTGCCTGGAATGTAGAATGCTACATGCATGTGTAGGGCTAGGGTTATACCCAGTGTTGTGTGCATGATCAAGATCTTTGAAGGTCCTAAGCTCTCACCTTGGGTTAACCTTGAGATTCTGAGCAAAACGCTCTAGAAGAGAGGTGTAACAGAAAGCTGGGTGACAAGGGAAAGGGACATAAGCTCAGGAGAGGAAACTTGGAGAGGTTATTTCAGAAAACCTAATTCATCACACTCAGGAGTGCAGGCAAAATACAGCCGAAGTTACTGGGCTGTGAAGAAGCAAATATGGAAGGAAGAGACTTAGCAAATTGAATTTGGATAAATATTTTTGTTTCTTTTTAGTATAATTTAAGAAATATTTGGCACTCCTAAAGATTAGATGTGGTCAATAGGAGAGGAGTCTTGCAAAGCAAGGCAGGATATTAACGATTAGGCCATGTGGAAGGTAAGCAATCTGGTGGGAGTAGCTGGGAGTAAAACTGGAAAGCTGAGAAAGTGAAGACTTCCCCCTTGTCATCTTACAATAAAAAATTGTGAAGCTGGGTGGCGCCAGAGCTGGGGAAGTAGGTCCAGATAACAATTTGTCATAGAAGAGATGTGACCAGTGGCATCAAATATAAGCCGGTATTTTTGCTTTTAGGTTCATTCCTTCTTTTAATATGGACCTACAAGAACAATTTTTTTTTAGATATTTTTCCTCATCCCAAATCTTGAAGAATCCAAAGTGTTGTTCCTCATAAACAATACTAAACTATAAAATGTTTAACGATTTACTATTGAATTTTTCCTCAGTAGACAAGGCATAGGAGTCTACATTACTTAGAAAATGGTGTTTTGCTGTTAACCAAAAATTTCCTTCATAAGACATCATTTACTATCCATCTTTATTAATAAAATATGACAAAATACTATTTTATATTTAATTGTTACACATGCTGTTCACTATTTTAACAGTTAAGTATGTAAGCTCTGTTGAACCTAGGCAAATATACATTTCTCAGGGACAGTGATTTAATTGATTGGTGATTTAAATGACAACATGTAAAGTGAAGAAAACAGTATAAAATTTGTATGCAAAAGCAGAGACTAGAAAATTTCCCTTTTTTATTGCAGCTGGATATGATACATGACAGGAAAAATTAAACTGAGATTTGGGGACTCTTATATTGTAGAGTGGAGAGCTTTTGTGACTTTACTTTTATTACCTTGAGATTTTTATTTGTTGTCTAAATTAATCAAAGGAAGTTTTTGTCTTCCACTTATTATCATATCTTGAGTGAAATTACATTTTTGTGTGTGTCAGATCAGAAAGAGAGTAAAGAAAATAATTTTCAGGAAGCCAGATGGCTCAGCGAGTTAAGTGCTTGCTTTGCAGCCCCAGGGAACAAGGATCGAATCCAGGCCCCTGTCCCTGTGGACCCATGTCAGCATGAACTAGGGTATGTTTCCCCTGAGGGAGGCTCCAGTTTGGTTCTTGTTCCCCAGGTCAGCTCCTGGCTCGAGGGGGTGTGCCCTCCTATGCGAGAGGCCCCCAGCCCAATTCCTGCCCTGCGCAGCCCCTGCCCACTTGTGTGGAATGAAACCGTGTGGAAAACTAATGACATACAACTGTGGAAACTGCTCTGGGCCCTCCCCTTTCTCTCTGTCTCTGTCAAAAAACAATAAAATAAATCTTTAAAAAACGAAAATAATTTTCAGAAATGAAATATAACAATTATATTTTTCAAACTTTCTAAAACATTGATATTTGTTAGATATCCAGTTCAACAATCAATGCTCAGGTCCATATTTAAATGATGACAAATACTATATTATAGGCTAATACATGGTTCCAACTTTTCAGATTTTTCCAAATATTTGTCTCCATCCTCTACATTACATATCTTTGAATATATATTTGGTTAGCACTTATTGGTAGAAACAAAGAAACCTGTGACATTGCAGATGTATTAATATCAGATTTTGACAGATGTGTTGCCATAAAGTATTAAGAAGTTTCTCATTGTTTTCACTTTACTACCAGATTTACAAATAACTAGTACATTGTGAGCATTTTTACATCTGCTGCATACTGTTCTAAACTCAGAAAATGTATCAGCACACTCAGTCTTCACAACCACCCTGAATCAGTTACTGTTAAGATCCCTAATGAGGAAACTGAGGCACAGAAAGATTACATCCTATGCAAGTGCCAGAATGAGGATTTGAACCTCAGCAATTGGGATCCTTCCCATGCTCTTAGCTACATTTCCTCTAAATGTTACTAGTGCCTCATTATTGATTCAGAAGACACTATTTAGAAGTATATGAAAGTCATTTTAAGGTCATCATTCACCTTTTTTTTTTTTTTAATTCAACTTTTTGATATCTAATAGTCATTACCTCTATGGGGAAAGATAATCCAGTCTTAAAATTATTAAGATAATTAATTATGAATTGACTTCAGATAATCTCAAAAATAATTTTTCTTTTATTTTGCTTTCAAACTTAAAAAATTAATTTATTAACTAAATTTAGGAGGAATTAAGAAAGTGCTATAACTAGTACACTTGCATAAAATCATTCTAATATGTACACATTTTGAAGTAAGGGCTTGCAATTCAATTGTCCTAATTATTTACTATAGTACATTATATTGTTGCAAAAGTTATTAAATTTTTTCTGCATTTATTTATTTTAACATACATTCAGGTTGTGAAATTTACTTGCTCAAGTTCTTTTGGAACCTTATTTATTTTTCTCTTTTTTAAATAATTATTTTTCGATTACAGCTGACATACAATATTATATTCGAATTAGATGTACAACAGTGATTAGACGTTTATAGACCTTATGAAGTGATCACCCTGATAAATCTAATACCCATTTAACATCATACATAGTTACCCCCCCCCCCACACACACACACAAAGCAGGAAGTGCTGTTGTCTCTGGGCTCTAGGTGTGGAAGGCAGGGCGTGGGGAGGGGGAACTGTGTATTTTACTCAGGCTGAGCAATGAGGGGTTCACAGGGCCGTCTCTGTCCCAGCCTCCACCAGGAAGAGAACGGCCCGAAGGTAAGGTCTTATCTATTTCCTACCAAGAGGTCCCGGGGCAAGATTTCTGTTGCTTCTGAACTCAGGGCTCAGCTGCTCGCCTCCCCAAAGTTGCACGCATCTGACTGACATTTGCTGGGGCCTGCGTGAGACAGTCCAGCCCTGTGGTGTCCCTGTCAACGTGTCCCCTACAGCCGCAGAATGCTCAACACTCAGTGGAAGTAGAAGAAAGACATTGGAACCTGATCCTGGGTGGGGATTACACGGGTTTTTTCTCACCTTGTTTTAGACGAGTTGTTTGGTGTCATGACAGGATTGTGGCAATAGAAGGTGCCATGAAAGAACTTGGGAGAGGAGTGAGCTCGCAAGGCCAAGGTCAGCCTCCCTCCACGCTCCTCCCTTCTAGAGGCCCGAGTGCACACAGGGCACAGCACAGACAGAAGCCACTATACCAATCCCTTAACGTTCAAAAAAAATTTTTTTTATTTTTATTAATGCTAGCAAAACCTTTTATGGTTGGCCATGCAAGATACCTCCCGGAAAATGACGGCGCCCGGGCAGTGCTGATGGTGGCCTCGGGCCCCGGGCATCCTTGGCCCACAGGGGCCAGGATGGATTGGACACCAAGTCTCCTTGAGAGGTGGGGATACATCTGTGTTCCCTGATGGAACTCCTCTGGTCATGGGAGTCGGTCTGATGATGGCTGGTCATGTGACCCACCATTAGCCCTCACTCTGGGGGAATGAAAGCCTGTGGTGACAGAAACCCCCCACATACTAGGGCTTGAGGTTCCTGCTTGCGCTCATTTGAAGTCGGGGCACGCCACCCCCAGTGAGTGGCCACCTCCTCCTGCCGGATCTGTCTCCCGCGGTCACGAGCACCTGACCCTCAGCGTTCACACTGGCCGGAATGGAGCTGCCTTTGACCGGCCCTGGCCCTGGCCGCTGGGCAGTGGCTGGTGTGGGCTTGTGTTTTTGTAGAGCATCCTGACTACGTTTCTTAAGGGCAAAAAATCCCCTGGAAAAGGCACTTCATCCTGTTTCTGAATTGTGCTGGAGGATCCTGTTTCTTCCCTGGCAGCTGCCAGAGGGATTTCGTTCTAACAGAGTTTACTGCTCCACTGGCTTGGGCAGAGGAGTTCATACTGCTGGCTTGAGAGGCACCAACTTTTCAAATCCTTCTGTGTGTTTTGCTGTGTTGGGCTACCTGCAGCCCTTTGTCTTACATAGAGCGTGTTGCTCTGATTCTTTCCAAAGTCCTGCAGCTTTGAGAACCTGGGATCCTGCTGCCCTAGGCTGCTCCCTTGGGCTGCCATGAGGCCTCATGGCCCCCGGGAAGCGGCCCCAACCCCAGTGGGCACTCTCTGAGGCCGGCACTGGGGCACGAGGGAAGCCCGGTTGTCCGTAGCAAGGGGTTTGCACGTGGGACTGTCTTGAGGCTGGTTCTCTGACTGTACCTTCACTTTGGACTTAAACTCACTAACCACTTCTACGTTAAGGCCTGGCTGTTCTGGGTCTCAGAGAATGGACATTCCAGGACTTTGACTAGTTCCTGGGACCTCTAAAGTCCTGGAATGTGCATTTATGTTTTGTGACTATGTCGGCACTTTGGTTCCCACGATGACTCTAGACTCCTGTTGAAGAGCGGGGACAACTTGACCTCCACTGGCTCCCTGGCCTCTGTGGCCTTTAAAGTCTGGGGGTGTTTAGTTCATCTCCTGTATTGTTACCCTGTGGCGGGGTCTCGTGAGGCTCGACACCACCTCTGTGCTCTTGGCTTATTCCTGGCCGTTGTTGACCTTGAGTTGGAAGGCAGGTAACTCCTCTCAGCTCATTCCACACAGTCCCACTCTTCCAGGTGAGTGTGAGGGACTGAGAGGGTGGCCTGCCCTCCTGTCTAGTTAGGGTGGCCTTAGAGGGCCCAGGCCACAACCAGATGGGGTCCCTCCCAGCGCCCTCGGATTCCTTCACACACAGGTGGGGGGGCAAGGAGAGGTCTTGTCAGGTTGGGACCCTACTCTTCTGTCATGACCTTCTCTCCTGGCGAGGTCGGAGGTGGTTTTCCCGGGAACTCAGCAAACTAGTCTGTCAAGTGGGCCCCAGATACGCAGGCGGCTGAGAGGGGACAGGTGACCTGATGAATGGGAGAGGGTTGAGTCTAAAAGATTTATAAGCTGGAGGATCGTGAGGGGTAGACCCCATTTGTGCCTCATCTCAAACCTTGTGATATGTGCTTCTAGCACCTCTAGAGTTTCTAGGAAAGGAAACCTTGTTGGTGGTGTTCCAGGGTTCCCAACTATTCAAGATCCCCAGATTCCTGGTTTCCACTTGGGTATTGGATGTGACAGGAGTGTAGTTGACAGCAAGGCAGCTTGACGCACACTCAGAGGGATCCAACCCTTGCTCATCTGCCTCAACTTCCTGTTCAAATGACTTTTCAAGAGATTGTCGAGATTATTGCCTAAGCCCCTCAGTATATCGCTTCCTGAGTCACTCCTCGGAAGTGTCAAGTCACTTTCTGACTCGTCAGAGTCTACCCCCATGAAAAGTCACTTGGGAGCTTTCTGAGCTGCTGAAGAGATCTTCTGGGACCTTCTCCAGAATATGCCCAGTCCCTTGCCCTTGTCCTGGCTTAGCTGTGAGCCCCATTCCTGCAAACGAAGATGGCTGTAAGGGCCTGTGTTTGCCCTGTGCCTCACGCATTTCTGGTGACTGGCCCTGAAGCTGCCTTAATTCCAGAGACTACTGGATATTGTGGGGTGACTCCCAATGGTGTTGGACAAGCTCCCTTTGTAGATGTTGTTGCTCCATTTGCTGCCAGAAGCTCAGTACTATCTGGAAAATTCTCAGGAAGGATGGAGACCACCCCCACTGTGCTTGGGAAGGTTGGAAGTAAAGCTACTAAAGACTTTCTGAGGTCTTTTGTCTACAGAGAATGAAGCCCGCCCACTTTCTAGTTGCTTCTGAAACAAGAGCCATGCTGGATATTGAATCGTATTTGGGATGAGAAATTGTGGCTTATTCTGGGCTGTCGAGCAGGATATTCCACAGGCCCCTATCTGGGGTGTAGAAAGTGGTAGGGTTAGTAGAGGAGACTAGAGATGCATCTGGGTCCAGACCTGAGCCAGAGGTGGGGCCTGGAATTGCCCTGTGGTCGGAATCAAGGGTTGAGGTTGGAACCCCTGGTGGGACAGGGGCTGGGAATGGGCAGGCTGTGGAAAGGCTTCTGCCTGCATTTGACATGGGCAGCTTTCGAGATTCCATTGAGTAAAGAAAGGGGGAGATTGCTGTGAGGAAGTGTTCTCATAGATCCAGGCAGGAGCCACTGGGAATTCACTGTGCAAAGAGGGGAGACCCCCAATAAGCTGGTTATATTTCTGGTGAGGATGGTCCTGCAAGACCTTTGGATACAGAAGCAGCCGAGCACCAGGCAGTTGCATGGATTTGGCTTCTGTGTTCTAGCTTCCAGTGACTTTAGCACATTTCCCAGAGAGTGCAGGCAGAGTTCTGGGCTCACTTATTTTGGATGTGATCTATCTTTTTCTTTTTCCTTCCAAATCTTTTTCTGGATTCTCTTTGTGACTTGTAGCTCCAGGAGACACTGGTCATCAGAGCTGAGCAGAGAGAGGCTCCCAGCCTCCCTCTGCCTGTCTGTGGGGTCTCCCCACAATATGACCTCTGGGGGTGGGTGGGACAGGTACTCCTGCTGGGACTCACACTGTGATGAGGCTGAGGGGCACAAGGCTTAGGTAGCCATCTGCCACCAAGACAGGACAGAAATGGGACAGCGTGAATGGCCAAGGCCTATAATGGCTGGGATAGAAGAAGTCAACTGTGGGGTATGTGGAGACGAGCTCTGTGGGACAGTGCCTGGTGGCCATGTCATCACGACACACTGAGATGAGGCCTAGTGGAGTCTGCAGTGGGGGCCAGAGGAGGCTGTCGAAGATGGAGGGTGGGCCTCTGAATCAGGGTGACATGAGGTGGAAGGGGAAGGTGCCAGGGGCCGGGGTAAAAGGTCATCCAGAGGAAGGAAAGGCACTCTGGTGAGTGTGAACCCAAGTTCCTGTTCAGGAACTGAGGAGGTGGGTGGGCCTGGTGACAGGGTGGAGGCCTGAGATGACGGCTGTTCCATAGGAGGAGCCCGAGAAGCTGTTGGGGACCCAGCAAGAGCAGCATCTCCTATAGGCTCCCTGCAGGGCCAGGGGGCTCCCTCAGGGGGTCCTTTACACATTTCACCCCGGGGGGATCTTTACTTGGGCGCTGTTGAGCGCTGATGTAAGCTGTCCTCATCCAGGATCCTCCAGGCGTCTGGCTGCAGGAGACAGGAGTCCTGCAGCAGCAGATGGGAGAGCCACATGGGCGGGGCCAGGAAGTGCTAAGAGGATGGGGCCAGGACAGCTTGGGAGCCAGGTGGGTGGGGCTGGGAAGGCCCAGGGTGGGGCTGGAATAGAGGGTGGAGCTGGGTATCTGGGGCCTAGGGCCCTCATATTGACATCACAGTGCCCCTGTTCCTCAACCCAGGGCTGTAGCCACACCTCAGGTCCCCTCCTTCCCCGGACAGTGCAATGTGGCCTGCAGCCCTCGGGTCACATCTTAGGCTCTGGAGGGAGACCCCAGAAGAGAAGGGAAAGATATTGTACCTCCATAGGAGAGAAACAGGCCCCGAGCTTCTTCCAGTTCTTACAGGCAATCTCTGTAGGCTGGACATCAGGACATGGGGTCATGAGGTGAAGGTGGGGCCTGGGGGTCTTACAGCAGTCAGAGAGCAATGGCCCTTTCGGGGAGACACCTGGGACATGGGCTTTGGAACTCAGGCATCAGGGTCCAAGGACACATGATCCCTGACAGTGGTGGCAAAGGCTCATGGTGCATAGAGCTTCGTCTTTCACAAAGTGCTTCAACACCCATTACCCCTGCGGCCCTCACAACTGTGCTGAGCAGGAGAAATGGCAGGGGGCACCTCACAGCAGACTCTGAGCGAAGGCACACACCTTATCCCTGTTGAACTTGAGGTCCCATGTCCCTGTCAGGCAGGATGGGCCCGCAGTTGCCCAGACGCCTCGCTGGGCAGACCCATTTCCAGGCCCTCACAGCTTCGTTCTGAGCAGGTTCTGAAATGTGTGTAGGTTCTGATCTGCTTCCCAGGAGCCTCCTGAGGGCTGTAATGTAGCTATTATTTTTAAGTCAGTTAAAAAATAGTTATCCTACCATTGGAGTGCTTGCTATATTGCAGATAAAGTGAAGGTAGGCATAGCCCTGTGCCACCCAGCCCTGTGGCAAAGTTTGAACATTGAAGCACGTCACTCCTCTTGTTTAGGTCTTAACATGTGTATGTTATGAGATTGTACTTCCCTGAACTTCATGTTGGGAACAATGAGTAGGAAACCTTTTGGCACTGATGCATGTAATCCCCATAATAAGAAATAGCAAATGAGCCCTCCCAATGATTTAGGACTATTTATATTAGTGGTAAGTCTCTGAGGACCTAGAACCAGTGCTCAGCCAAGTGGGGTGAAAAAATTCCCAGAGCCCCTGATATTATCTGGTCAATTACACCAGCTAGGAACACAATATACTCATTAATTATTTGGAAGAATTTCTTGCCCTTGCTGAATTCCCATAGAATAATTAATGGTTACTGGCTCCTCAGAGGATACTATCAATCTCAAAAAAGGGTTTAAGAGACTGATCATACTGTTGGTGATAGCGATGTTTATTGAGCCCTCTGGTACACACAAGATTATTATTGACTCTTGTTAACTCCAGCCATCCCTGTCTTGAGGGAATTTACGATCTTCATCACAAAAGCAAGTGGTTTGGAGATTTTTGTTGGTTTGTTTGTTTATTTACATTGTGAAATTATGTCTATCAAGATCTTTGCACCCTGATTTGTCAGAAATTCTTGAAGTATTGAGAAGACACAACCAAAACAATTCACAGCAATTCATCTTCAGGGCTGAGCTGGCTATAGACGATGAAAATGGTGGTGAACGATGTGATCAATGACTCAGGGAAAGGTTTGTAAATACTATTCCTGAAAGCTTATGATCAAATCACATATGGCAAAGTCTGTTCTTGAGATTCCTCATGCTCTGCATGGGAGGGAGGGTGGGGCCGGACCCTGTGATGATGAGAGGTAATCATTTTCTTCTTATTTTCCTAGCTCTGCAACATGGAACTACAACCTCAACAGTAATCTGAATAGACATCCAGTGACTAAAGGATCCTCTTTGATTTTCACTACTCAGCAGCTACAGCAACACATTCTGAGCATGTAAAGTAGTTCGGCTGAGTTGAATAGCTGAGTCGATGCTTTTAATAAAAAGCCACTCACAGCTAAAACCTAGGGAATCAATATCTTGAGCCATACTAGCAACACAGCTGAGGATTTGAAGGCTCATTTTAGTAAGACAGCACAAAAGCGCAATGACTTACTTGATGGACATGGGGGACAATTGACATTTACATGGAACATGAAATAAATGTTGTCATCCTCACACTGAAGGGACATGAGTTGTGAAATCTGGTCTTTCATAAAGTAGCTACGTTACAAACCAGAAAGGAGAAAGAAATCACTTCTGTCCCCCTGGGCTGGGTAGAAGAGATCTCCTTCATTGCTTTGCACATTCTGCAGCAATATGCTAAACACAGACAGCGTATTTCATAAATCCACAATCTTGGAGTAAAAGCGTTTCATCACTTCTCATATTGCAGAGCAAGGTGTTTTCTGTTCTTATAAGACACGCTGTCTCCTTATAAATTAGAGTTGCAAAGCTGCCCCTACCCTCACCCCATACCTCATTCTTGGTTGTCAAGAGACCTAAACCAAAGCATCGTACAAATTCCATCTGCTGGCAATACACTTGGAACAACCAGAAACTCTAGTATGTTTAGTTTATAGGGTCCTGTGAAGTTAATATTTAAGCATAAGTGTGCAATATTGACATTTCCTCTCATCACTACCACCCTAAAGTGCTTTGATGATCTTTAGAAAACGTGATTCTGAGATATTCCTGCATAGACTAAAACTCAAGGCACAAGCTCGAAGGCACAACTTCTATTTTTTGTTCTATATGCTGTTTGCCCAAGTACAAAATGCATGTGATAAATGGGTTGTCAAATTATTGAGAGGATTGTGAAATATTTTGTGATTATAAAATTAGCTATAGAAAGCCCTAGAAGTCATACAATAAATAATACAAAATGACCTTCCTACTATAAAATATAGTAGGTTCCTCCAAAATACACAAGTTCCATGTAATTTATTTCATATCCATTCTTAAGAGCATAGGCAACTTCTCAGACAAAAATTTGCAGGACAATTTAGAGCACATGGTTTTAAAAAATATATACATAATGCAACTAAAAGAAACTGCTTCTCTATAGAACATACAGGCTTGTAAATGGAAGGTTAAAATATCTATCTTTACCTACCCCTTTCCCCCTGTGAGGGACATGGAATAAAGGTTGTACCAAGTTCCCCATGGCCTAGATGACGACTTTGTCTCTAAAATTGAATAAACATCCTGAAGAAGTCCTTCAAGAACCTAATGAGCAGACCCAACTCTTCAGAAAGCATCTGGGACAGTCTCAGAATGTGGTGTCTTCTGACTATGATCCTGCCATGACTTTTGGTTCGTAGGCTTTTAGTGCCAGAACATTCTGGAAGGGTTTGTCCTGCTTCTGATGCTTCGTGTCCCGGGGGATCTGTTGGAAATATTTGAAAATAACATGGTCGTGTTATTGATGCCAAGAGAAAAAAATGTTTCTAGGTAAAATAGTGTCCACCATTTGGGTAAATGGAATTTATTTGGGGATATGTTCAGAGGTTCATCAATAAGAAGCATGTGGACAATTAAAAACTAAATATTCTGAGATAAGACCAAATGAGGATTTTTCAGTTGATGCAGTTCTCAGGTTATGATTAATGACCCACTAACATTTTTACGAAAGCAAGTAGCATGACATGGTTTGGAAAAAATCCAATTATAACAATTTTGCTTTTTTTCATGTCCCTCTGGAGGTAAATGTGGGTGTGGCATTTTTGGCCATTTCTTTCTTTCTACTCTTGGATGATCTTAAAGATTTTGCAGTTTCATTTTGTTTTTAAATTTTTCTATAAAGGCCATATGTAGTTAAACCTTTTCAGAGGGAAGAGAAGCAAATAAATAATTAAAATCAAAGAACATCTCATTAATATTATAACTAATCTTCACTTCTTTCCATTTACCAACTTGATTTTGTTTGATTTTCTTCAATCAAAAGATCTTCCATATCTTACTAGCTACATTTCACATTATCCGAAGGTCAAGTTTAATTAAAGGAGTCTCTTTCTTAGAGGTTGTATTAAATAAACAAGGAATCACTTAAATTTCTTCCTGTAAAGCTTTATATTATCTTTGAGGACTTGGTAAATGGCTAATTCCTCCCTTCAGTTTGTTTTCAGAAGCCTGCAAGGTCATTGTGCAAAATCATTGAACGGGTATCATGGAAGGTGAAGTCCAATACATCTGAACTTCCGGTTATTTATAGCATTGCATATGCCATTTCACAGAATCTGCTCCTACAAGGTCTGTGGGAAACTAAGTCGTATTTACTATGCTGTCCTACATAATAAAACATTGCAATGAAGTATGGAATTTTAAATTGCCCTTTCTCTACAAATTGTCATACACAAGAAATAAAAAAGTGCATTTTACACTTTACTGGGACAATGAAGTGGTAACAGTAGACCACCTAATCCCACTATAAGCCACAACAGTGACTAACGTCCTGGGAAAGCTTATGAATCCAAGTTGTTTTAAGCTTTTTACATGAATTATTTATTCTTATACTATTCCTTGAAGTAGGAATTACACTCACCTCTATTTTACAGCTGAGGAAACTAAGGCATCAAGAGGTTAAATGACTTGAGCAAGGTCATGTCATAAGTATGGCAGAGTCAGGATTTGAATCCAGGACAAATGGGTAGAAAATTTCAAAAGGAAAATATAAAAGCATCTAATAGATAAGTGTTTAAGTTGGCATTGGTTTGAATAAATATCTGTTATTGGGAAATTATATTTAAAAATGATCAGATCTCTCTTGCAAACATTCTTTAAGCAAGAACCAGTAGATTTCCAGCAGAGTTATAGATGAACTTCATTTCTATGCAAATGTCGGTGAGTGCGTGCCTTTGTCTGTGGCTGAGGTCAGGAGCATTTATTAGATCTTCAAAGGGATCTGGAGCAACAACTCTCTCTCTACTGGTAGTAAGCCTCCTCTAGGACCCAACAACCTATTCCATGCACCTCCCCTAAATTTGGTAACAGGACTCGCTCTCATGCTCAGCAAGTTAAGGCTTAAGAAGGCTCTTGTTTTAGTAATTTACCTGATCTATTAAACATGAAATATTGACTGAAATGATTGAGTTATATAACTGTGCCACAACCGTACTAGTTGCATAAGTTGCATGAGCAATTTGCCATGTTTATACCAAGGAGATGGTGCTCGGTTTTGAATTATACCAACCTAATTATTTTAATCCAGCTTCATTGGCCTTATAGTCAGTAAAACTTCCTAACAGAAGAGTTTGATCATCAATGTTGTGCGTAGTAATTCTTTGCTACATCTGCACACTTATTTTAAGGAAGGCTAGAGCGTTTATATTTAAAAGAGTGAAAATCAGGTGCTGTCTGAAATCAAAATCCTCACCAGAGTTTAGGAACCATTTTTTTTTTTTTTTTATTGTTTGAGAGAAGGGGAGAATGAGAGAGAGAGAGAGAGAGAGAGAGAGAGAGAGAGAGAGAGAGAGAGAGAGAGAGAGAGAGAGAGAGAGAAGGGGGGAGGGCCCAGAGTAGTCTCCATAGTTGTGCATCATTAACTGTGACATAGTTTCATTCCACACAGGTGGATGTGGGGCTTCATGGGGCAAGAACCAAACTGGGAGCCTCTTGCATGGGAGGCAAGAACCTTCGCCGCTGAGCCACGTCTCCATGGTTACCCATTGCACTGCGGTTCAGCACGTGGTTCTGCGCTGACCAGGCCTGGGAATCGAACCCCAGACCTCACCATTGCGAGGCTAGTGCTCAACCACTGAGCTATCCCGGCTTCCCTCTGGAAACCAATTTTTTTTTTAAAAGATTTATTTTATTGGTTTTGACAGAGGCAGACAGAGAGACAGAGAGAGACAGAGAGAAGGGGGAGGGCCCAGAGCAGTCTCCATAGTTGAACTTCATCAGTTTTCGACATGGTTTTGTTTCATGCAGGTGGGCGGGGGCCGCACAGGGCGGGAACTGAACTGGGGGCCTCCAGCATGGGAAGCACACCCCAGTTCAGCATATGGGTCTACATGGGCTGGGGCCGGGATTCGATCCTTGGTCCCCGGCGCTGCAAAGTGAGCGCTTAACCCACTGAGCCATCCCGGCTTCCCGTGGAAACCATTTTTGATGTGCTAAATGCCACTGGTACGGTCAGTTGTTGCAGCTTGGTTATTCAAAGATAACGTCTGAGATGGCATTTGGCATGCAGAATATTTATTGGGGATCAACACCGGTGGACAGGAGAGGAAGGAAGCAGATTAGGCTGATAGAGAAGTTAAATCACAGTGTGGGCACAGCAAAGTGTTGGCTAACCCTGCAAAAAGCTCTGTGGCATATAGAGCCCAGCAGAGTGGTCTGGTATCAAACGAACATGGCTGGGCCTTTATGCCCCTGCTGAAATCAGTCCTTTGATGGGCATGCCCTTGGGAGAGGTGACTCTGCAGCGGAGGCAAATGCTTTAGGAGCTTACAGCTGGAGGGACATACATCCTTCCTCCAGGAGTAATCAAAGCAGTGCCCTTTCAGGATAGCAGTCCATACCTTCTACCACTTCGATCCCCCACTGCATGTCCACTTGGGAAGCAGCTCCTTCGGGATGTTGAAGGGCCTCTCTTCTCTGAGGAAGAGGAAGAGAAAGAGGGAGGCCAGCTGGGTGAACCAGAGCCCCTGTCACTAGCATGGGTCTTAGGGTTGCTACCATACTCATCCTCTTCGCTCTTCCACTTTCCATTCTAGACTGTCCTCACCTCCAACTAGAACTTCTACTGCTCTCGATGGCTTACTTAATGGCACGACCAAGACTTTCATCTCTGAGACGTCCAAGACCCCGGGTCCCCATGGGCTTCTCAGGCCGTGGCTGCTGTACTTGTCCATTTCTCATCAAAGTTGAGCAAGGCGGTGCAACAGGGTACCCAGTGGACCCTTGGAATGCCAAACACACTCCTCTCTCTTCTGTTGTGTAAGAGCAGTCAGACCTCCTCCTGATGACCTGGGCCCATGACTCCTTCCAGGAAGGTGACTCATCTTCTTGCCTCCTGGGCCCTTGGCAGTAGGAGTCTGAAGTGCCCAGAGGCAGTAGCAGCTTATAATTCAATGGAAAATTTGTGGTACCCTCTGGTGGTCAGATTCCATTTTGAAGAACCAAGCCCTCTAAACTTCTGTAACCTAGAGTGAGAATGGGAAGCACAGTTCCCTGAGTTCACTGGAAGTGATGATAAGCAAGGCCAACTTGACTTTCACCCTCGGTTCCTGCAGCCACACAGTCTTCCTGTTGGTGACACAGCCACATTCAAGTCTTTGATGCATAGTGCCTTCTGTACCTCATGAATCATTGCTACTGAGTTGGCACTTCAGCTGTGCCGACTGGCTCTTCCATCGCCTTATCATACTGGCTGCTCCTGGGTGGTCAGTACGTGAGTATTAGTGATTCCCATGGGCCCTTGTTCTAATGAGATGTCATTAGACATCTCGAGTCTAGAGTGCTGGTGGACACTCTTAACTATTTCACTTATAATTCCCACTTCTCTCTATTTCTCAAATAGCTACAAATTACATCCCACTAGTACATCTGGTATATACTAGTGTACCATCTCAATTCACCTGGAACTCTCTAACTTCCAAAAGTCTGAATTCTTTCAAACCAAAAACTCAAAGGTAGACAAAAACAAACAGAAAACTCTATCCTTGATTTGTTCTTCTTTTTTTATTAAATGATCCCTTCTTTCCCAAAACAAATTAGTACTCTGAGCTGGTCTGTAGAAAAACACACAATTTAGAGAGATTCTTACCAAGAAACATTGTTGAAGAAGAGTGTTATTTCTTTTCTAATAAAAAAATGTAGTGGTTTTTTTTTGTTTTTTTTTTTTACTATCTTATAAGTCTTTCAGATTTCTTCTTATATGTAGTAGCAAGTTTTGTAGCGCCTTGTATTCGACCCCAAATTTTGTTCATGTTTTTTAAATTTATTTACTTATTTTTTATTTATTTTTTTAAAGATTTATCTTATTGATTTTGACAGACAGAGAGACAGAGACAGAGAGAGACAGAGAGAAGGGGGAGGGCCCAGAGCAGTCTCCATAGTTGACAGCATTAGTTTTCCATATAATTTCACTCCACAGGTGGGCATGAGGCTGCACAGGGCAGGAACTTGGCCAGGGGCTCCCACATAGGCCCCAGCAAGAATTGAACTGGGGGCAGACCCCAGTTCAGCATATGGGTTCTCATGGGCCAGAGCCAGGATTCGATCCTCGGTCCCCTGGGCTTCAAAGCGAGTGCTTAACCCGCTGAGCCATCCCAGCTTCCCTGTTCATGTTTTTAAATTAATTTTTTCCAATGCCCATCAGACTACAATTTGAAACCAAGCTGATTTCAGAGAGCAATAAGGTGGTAACTAGAGATCTGTGGATGAAGTGCTCACAAATGCAAGGAGAGGGGAAGCTGGGATGGCTCAGTGGGTTCAGCACTTGCTTTGCAGCCCTGGGGACCGAGGATCGAATCCTGGCCCTGGCCCATGAGAACCCATATGCTTAACTGGGGTGTGCTTCACATACCGGAGGCCCTCAGTTCGGTTCTCACCACCCCTGGTTCGGCCCCTGGCTCAAGAAGGCGTGCCTCCCATGCAGGAGGTCCCCAGCCCTGTTCCCACTCTGTGTGGCCTCTGTCCACCTGTGTGAAATAAAACCATGTCAAAAACTGATGATGCGCAACTGTGGAGACTTCTCTGGGCCCTCCCCCTTCTCTCTGTCTCTCTCTGTCTCTGTCAAAAACAAAAATAAATCTTAAACAAACAAACAAACACAAGGAGAGAGCAAGACATCGGTCTGTGATTTCCTCTGAGACCCCACATGTGTTTAATCACCTTTCCCCCCAAGTAAAACAATTACTGATATTTATGCTTTTAACAAAGAAGTAAACAAAGCTTATAGTACTGCTTTCCTCCCACTTCCATGTGAGCCTTACTAATTTTAAAGATTTATTTATTGTTTTTGACAGAGAGAGAGAGAGATACAGTCAGAGACAGAGAGAAGGGGGAGGGCCCAGAACAGTCTCCGTAGCTGCACATCATTGGTTTTTCCACATAGTTTCATTCCACAGGTGGGAGGGGCTGCACAGGGCAGGAACTGGGCCGGGGTCTCACCCCAGTGAGAACTGAACTGGGGGCACTCCCCAGTTCAGCATATGGGTCCGCACGGGCCAGGGCGGGGATTCGATCCTTGGTCCTCGGGGCTTCTAAGTGAGCGCCTAACCCACTGAGCCATCCTGGCTTCCCCGAGCCTTACTAATTTTAAAGGATAGCAAAGAAATCTGAATGCTTCAGACCAGGTAATAAATGAACATGGCAATTAATAGTTCATTTTTGTGACACTATGATAATTAAAAAGTCTCTTAGTTTTTTATGGTTGCTTGATTGTGATGATTGAAAATAGATAGTAAAATCAGCTCCTTGCTTGTTTCCTTTTCAGGCAAGAAAGAGGTTGAATCACAGAAATGTATTACTTGGAAACAAATCAGGGTAATAGCAATAGACAGTGGTTGTAGTGCTTATCAGAGCCCCATGTTTAATGAGACTAATTAGATTCTGAAACTATTTCTAGTAAAGACATGACAATTCCAAGGTAAACTTTTCTTATTCTGCCTAGTTTCAAGAAACATACATGCATTCTATAGTGCTGCTGATTACAACTCTCCATAGAAAATGTTATAGCAGAATGCTGATTAAATCTGCAATCTCAGAGTTTTAGAAAATGAACTTCATATGATATATACAGATAAACGATATATCTTTTTATATGTACCATTTACATTTTAAATAAATCCGCAAAAGGGGGCAAGACAGAATTGGATAATGTCATATTTATAGAGTGATTTATTTGGGGTACCCCTGCTGAGAGGAAAATGAACATTTCTTTTGTGTATCAATGCTTAAAAATTTCAAAGCAGTTCTTCACACAAAAAATTAACTATAAATTTACCTCTTAAATGTGGTAAAATATGAGCAAGTGTCTTCTTTAGACAGACTAGTATATGGACTATGTTGTTTGAACAGTATTCACAATACTAATATATAGATATTATCCAAATATGCAAATAAAAGTTATTTAGTTGGTAATGCAAAACCCACCATATTCCTTTAAAACGTATTTTCATATTCACTAAAAATGTTTAACTATTCTTTCAGTTTTCCTATAGAACAATTTATAATATATATAAGGAATATCCCCAAAGAATCATAAATACAAAGGCCAAAACTTCCATTTCTGTTTTGGGAATGTGTTATCAGACTGAATAAACCAGTACTGAAAACAAAGCAAAACAAAACAAACAAACAAAAAAACTTTGTTAAGAAAAGCAAAGCAATGGAATCTTACATTTCTGTTTCAAGAATTTTTGTCTGTTAAACTTTTAAAACAATCAGTTCTCATTTTAATTAAACATTTAGTTCTGATTTTATAGAGAGTTCTCATATTCATAGTTAGTGATTTAAGTAAGAGTATTACTTGTATCCCTAAAATTTATTGATATAGTATACTACATGAATAAGGTTGAGGAAGGTTGGTAAATAGCTATAAACAATGTCACAGGAATAGCAACATTTGTACATTTTGAAAATACTAATGAAAAATACAAATGACAACAAATATGTACAGGAGAAAACATAAGACTCAGAAATAGAAAGTCCAGTTTGAACCCTTAATAATTGTGTTAGCTGTTAAGCATTACCTGATCAAAGGGTATATAGAAAGACTCTAAAACCCAATCCTATGGTACTAGTGATCTGGTCTCCTCAATATCCTCATCTTGAGCTGAGGGTAACACAATCATGTCCACTAGTTATCGTAAGAATATAATAAGTAAAGGACTTGGCCCAGAGTTAGTGCTCAATAAATTGAAGGTATTATTGTCAGAAACTAAAGAAAAATCTAATTTAAAAGACAATGTCATCCGAAGCCTTGAACAAATGGATTTTAGATTTAAAAGTGACAAGAAGGAAACAGCAAAGTGACTCTTGCGTGTTATTTGTAATTTTGGAATATAGGTCTCCACATTTCTTTTCCACTAGTGTTGGTCGTATTCTGTACGGCTTGTTCTGGCTCATCTACTTCCCCACAGACGAAACGTGAAGAACAGGGTGGCTTCACCTCACACTTCAGGCCTCTCTGGCCTGGGCTAGACACCCTTCTATCCTGAGGAGAGAACAGATGCCTTTGATAACCCCGAAAATACAAAGTCACGACTCACAGAACAAAGCTTATCTGGGAGCTCGGGGAAGCCCAGAGTTTCCCCAAATTCTGGAAATACTCCCAGTGACAAGGAAACCGGGGCTTCTGGTTTCCTCTGCCACTTTTGCCTGCAAGGACATACGTCTAAGATGCTGCCTGTCCCACTGGCCACTGGCACAATCAGTGTCTCTGAAACTGGTGTCTTCTTTACTCGTAAATGGCCATGGAATTTCAACAGGTTGCATCTTCCCAGTGCCTGTCCATCTGGTATAGCGCAGGCCTGCTGAGGTGGCTGGACAGCTGTGTTCCTCTCGAGTTTGTTCCCTCCACACTTCCTCCTTCCAAAGCTTCATCTTCACCCCTCTGTTCTCCTCACCAAGGGCCACAGTTATTTTTCTACGGAGCATATATACGGTACATTTAACGTTTGTTCAGTGCTTAGCATGGGAGACAAACATGTATTGGGTGTATTTCTTGCCCTTAAGGATCTTAAAATCTACCTCTTGTTAACCTACTTTCTTTGTCGTAATTGTCCCATATCTAATCCAAGCATATTTATTTGCATACATATTAACCAAAAGTGCATTGGAAAATTTTAAAAAATTGCTTGTAAACCCTCCAAATGTGAGAAAACATATCAAAATGTAAGATAAACATTTTTTTTTTTTTTTGTACCTGTAGCAGGGTACGAATCCATTATTCCCTAAAACCCCAATGTAAAAAACAACAAACCAAATAAATGTGTGCCAGTCTGGGAAAATATGCTGTCTACTGATAAAATGTAGTTGACATAAACTAATTTATGTTTTACATTAGTCTCAGTTAGTTTAGAACACCGCACCCAGAAGAGACGCTCGGAAAAGCTAAGCTGCGTGATGGTATTAAAATTACAGCTGTCTTTCACAAGACTGAAGACGTGGCAACTGTCTTCTGGCATTCCCGGGGTTCTCACGCTGTCAACCTCTCTGGCTACGTGCTCTTAGCACGATCCACAAGTGGATGAGTCTCCCAAAGGCTCTGTCTACGCCTTTGTTTTGGTATTACAGTTGAGCCTTGAACAAAGTGGGGGTTCCGGGTCCCACTTTCACACAGTCAAAAACGCATGCATAACTTTTGACTTCCCCAAAACTACTAATAGCCTACTCTCCACTGCAGACTCCACTGATAACATAAACTGAATTGATACATTTCATAAGTTATATGTATTATAGACTGTATTTTTATAACACAGTAAGCTAGAGGGAAGGAAATGTTATTAAGAAAATCTTAAGGAAGAGAAAGTAGAGGTGCTGTATTTATTGAAAACAAAATCTGTGTGTAAGTAGACCTGCACAGTTCAAATCTGTGTTCTAGAGTCAACTGTATTTTTATCCTATATTCAGGAGAATCAGGCAATACTGTATTACTCTCAAAATATTCATTCAGAAAATATTGACTGTACTGGTTCCCTCTGACTTTGTCCTGTATTAAACTGAAACTGAAGCTAGTTTTTGTCAACAAAGACTTCTGCTAACATTATATCCAGTGGAGAGGAGCAGACCAATTCCCGTGGATACCATGCTGTGATGTGGAAGGGGAAAACTATCTTTGAACACTTAGACAGAAATCAATGTTTCTGTTTAAGAGGGCATAAAGATCACCCTGGTCCTTGATGAGGCTATTTTTCAATTTACTAAAAGTCAACTGGCCTTGTCCCCATAACAGAAACAAATGAAAGAATCAAGGCTACTGCCTGAATAATACAGATGGCATTATAAAGAATTCTGACAAAGGAAATAACAACAAAGCCCCTAGCCCACCTCCCAGGAACATTCCAAAGACTTATAAAATAATAACTGTGAAGGCATTATATCACGAGGGAGGCAAACGTGTCTTTAAATAAGGTGTAAACCTAAATTTTCTTATGTATTATCATCCCACTGTTTACACGATTATATCTTAACTCTGTTGGCCTTTGTAATGACTGTTCTTAATTGGTCTATTCACAGTGTAGCCCAGGCGTTTGTGCTATTTATAGAACTCAATGCAGCCTGTTCATTTACTCATTTATTTAACAGAATGTGATGAGTGCTCTATGCTTTAGGCATTGCACTAGTAAAACCCATTTCCCTGCCCTCAGGGACCTTACATTCTAGTGGACTGTTAGACAAGAAATAAGTCATAGGTAAGCACATCAGATAGTGATAAGTGCCGAGGCAAAAAAGAAAACAAGGGAAGTGTCTTGGACATGTTGGGAGGGAAGTTAGGATTTCAGACAGAAGAGTAAGGAAAGACCTTGTGGCGAATGTGACATGGGACTGAAGACCTGAAGTCACAAGGGAGCAAGCCACGTCAGAGGGCAGAGCCCTCTGGGAAAGAGGAACTGGAGTAAGGGAGGAATGCAGTGGGGAGGGAGACAGAGTGGCAGGAGATGAAGTCAGACAGGTCACCTGGGTCACGTAATGCTGAAGGGAGGTGGGAAGAACTCTGAGTGGGAAGGTGACATGACCCGACTTAGGCTAAGGCAGTCCCTCCTGCCAGTGAGTTGTGAGTGGTGTAAGGGGCCAGGGTAGAAGCAGGAAGACCACTGAGGACATGACTGCAATGGCCCAGGTGGAAAATGAAGGTGGCGTGGTCCTGCTTGTTAGCAATAAGCTTGGCGAAGAACATGGGGAGGTGCTGGGAGACTGGGTGCCTGGAGAGGCCGTGGAAGCTCCACGCCCCTCCTCACATGCCTGCCCTGTGCATCTCTTCCATCGGGCTCCTCCGTATTCTTCAGCGCGTCCTTTAAGAAACGGGTCGGGGTAGGTATGTGTTACACTGAGTTCTGTGAGTTGCTTTAGCAAATTAATCAAACTGGAGGAGGGGGTTGTGGGAGCTTTCTATTTGCAGCCGATCAGTCAGAAGAGCACAGGTGACAACTCCAATGGGGCACAGGCCGTCCTGTGAGACAGCCCTTAACCTGTGGAGCCTGATGCTGTCTCCAGGGAGACAGTGTCAGAACTGAGTTAAATTGCAGGATAGTTATCTGGTGGCACGGAGAATGGGTAGGTGGAGAAAACCCTATCACATCAGAAGTTTGTGAGTGTAGAAGTAGTGTGAGAGCAAAGGAAAAACACAAGAGAAGTACTGATGTTTCTCCCTTGTCAGCTAGTAATGGAGTTAAACACGCAGCGTGCTTGGGGTGAAACGCAGGACATCGACTCTGGAGCTGTTACTTTGAAATGCCGATGAGCCATCTGAGTAGACAGGTTGAGTCACCAGTTGCATTCAATGAGTATAGAATGCAAGGGAGAGACCTGGACTGTAGAGGTAAACTGGGGAGTCATTGGATGGTATTTAATTCAGGAGACCAGATGAAATCTCAGAGGGAATAAGTGAGAGGATAGAAGGGTTTTGGAACACTCTGTCCTTAAGATGTGGAACGAGCAGAGAAAACCAAGAAATAGTGAACAGGAAAACCAGGCCTGTGCCAGATCCCGGACCCAATTGAAGAATATATTTCAGGAACGAGTGTGACCCACTGTGTTCACTTTTACTGAGCAGTCAGCGTGATTGACCACTGCATTTAGGAACATAAAAGTCATTGGAAAAATTAGGAACAATTTCAGGAATGTGAGAGGGAAAATCCTGATTGGTATAGATTTAAGGGAAAATGAGAGGAGACACATTAGAACCTGTAAGTGTGAATAATGGTCTTGAGGAAGTTTGCTATCGTGAAAAAAATGGTAGGTGGAAGGGAAAGAGTTAAGAGATTTTGTTCTGGTTTGTTTTAAAGTGGGAGAAATGCCAGTAAGTCTGTAAACTGTGTTAGTTTCCAGAGATGGCTCTGGCTGTGAGATCTGAATAGTGTGATAGGGAGGAAGGTAGAAGCAGGAAGACAGCTGAAGAAGTGACTACAATGACCCACGTGAAAAATGAAGGTGGCATGGCCCTCTGATTTAAGGTAGTTTAACAAACTGGGTGACTTAAAACAAAATAAGTAAATTCTTTCCCAATCTGGAGAAGGCAAGTCTAAAATTAAGGTGTTAGTAGGGCCATATGCCCTCCAGCAGCTCAAGGGGGAGACTCTTTCCTCACCATCCCCAGCTCTGGTGGCTGCAAACCTTGCTTGTCTTATGGCCACATCACTCCAATCTCTGCCTTCATGGCCACATTGCCCCTTCTGTGTATCTCAGGTCTCCCTTTTCCTCTCTCTTCTAAGGTCACATGCGACTGGATTTAGGGTCCATCTGGATAATCCAAGATAACCTCCCTCTCTTAAGATTCTTTACTTACTCACATCTGCAAAGACTCTTCCCAAATAAGTTAAAGTTCACAGGTTCTGAGGATTAGGGCATGGACATGTCTTTGAGAACCATCATCAGCCTACTGTGTAAGCAGACGACTATGATCCAACAGAGAGAGAGAGAGTAAAATGATAATGTAGGAGAGGGGACAGTTACTGAAGCAATGTCCTTGAGTAGAACAGAAGGGATTGGAACTAGAGGACCAATAGAGGGGTTTACCTTAGCCAGAGGCATGGACAACTCACCAACAATATCATAAGCAACGTAAGTTTATATTCTAGTTTCAGAAGGTTTTTATCTATATTAGATATATGCTGTGGTCTTCATTTGTTCTCTCTTGCTCCTTCACAAAGTGTTACAATTTGGCCATTCGAAACCACACATAGACAGGAGCAGAGAAAGGGAGACCTAGCATGTCTGCAAAAAAGACAGAGTCCTATGTGTGTTGTAACTCCCATGGCCATTGCTATATAACATAATGTAATCCTGGGAGTGACATTTCTTCGGTTTTTGCCATGCTTTTTTGTTTAGGGACAAATGACACGTGCTCCTTACATTCAAGGAGTGGGGCATGACGACCGGGATGGGAGGATCACTGGGGGTCTATCGGCCCCATTCATAGTCAAGGTTGAAATTGATATAAAAATGGTTGACTTGTATTTTTTATCACTAGAAAAGAAAATAGGGGAGGCCAGGATGCTCAGTGGGTTGGGCGCTCACTTTGCGGCACTGGGGACTGAGGATCGGGTCCTGGCCCCAGCCCCTGCGGAGCCGTGTGCTGAACTGGGAGCTCCCGTAGTTCAGTTCTCTCTCTGTCTCTGTGTCTCTCCCTCTCTCCTCTGTCAAAATAAATAAATAAATAAAAATATATTTTAAAAAAAAAAGAATTAAGCTGCAGTTTCTGTAGGTAATTCAACTTAAAAAAAAAAAGAAAAGGAAAGAAAATAAATCAGGAGAATACTTTTATATGGCACTTGGAGAAAAAGTAAGACTGCTTTTATAGTGTTTGAGTGTGGCCTTGTAACAAAACAAATAAACAAACAAACAAAACATATATATAATAAATGAGGACAAGCCAGTTTGGATTATTCAGATGATACTTTTAAGAAGTCAATGAACTTCTCCCTCAAAAACATATTTTTTTATTTACTTCTCTTGTTCTACTCACATGCCCAAGAATTCATGCTCTAAATTATCTGAATCCATTGATGGGAGAAAATAGTGCTAGATTTTGTTGACAGGGTGTTTTGTAATCATTTTATTAACTGGGATCCTGGTCAAATTATTCTCTGACAGCCTCAGTTTCTTTGTCTGCTAATGAGAATAATAAAGATTTCCAACCCATGGTCTTGTAAAAATTAGGTCAGATAATCTATTTGTGATGTTCATCATGGTATCTGATGACTAGAATAGCAAATATATATAGACTTATGTTTATTATTATTGTCCTGACTCAGTCCATGAATAGAAATTGACAAACACATTAAAACAAGAAAATACGTACAACAGGCTATGTACTCAATTGATTTTTTTAATTGAATCTGTTTAATAGTTATAAGATCTTCTGAATATTTCTCATATAAAAAGGTCAAATTGTAAAACTGGTTGTAGGTAAGATAGGACATTATAAATTTTGCCTGCTTTTGAACTCTGTTTCTCTACTTATAACTTTAGAACCTTGGGATGCCTGAGTCCATGTGGCTTAGTTCTCTTATGTGTAAATTGAGGAGACTTATTGTATTTCCCTTCTAGAGTGTGGTTCAGTTTAGATGGGATAATTGATGTCTAGCCACCAACCCAATGCCCAGCACATGGTCAGTGTTCAGCATACACTAGCCAGAAGCAACAGAATCTCCCAATAAGTAATAACCATGACCTCAGAAATATCAATAGGAAAAGTATTACCTTTATTAATAAATCTGGGTGCTTTTTCTATGTGTTTCATTATTACTTATAATTATCAGGCAAGTCAGTATTGATATTTCAATTTGGGCATCCAGGACCAATCCATAGTCTTTGGGGTTTTGAGCCAGTGAATAAGCAAACAAACAAACAAAATAAATATTTAGAGACACCATTTATTTTTTGTTTTGCTAAATAATAAAAAAAAAATAGTCAAGTTTCCTAGAACTAGACAAGTAGGAAGGACGTCATTGCAATTTAGAGGTCAGTTTTTCAAATGGAATGAATTAGCTTTATGAAAACTCATTTATTTTTTTCAAAGACTTGTGGGAACTTTATCTTTGACCTGTGCTGCCTGCAAGCCTGTGATTAGGAAATATGGGACTGGAACAAATTTAACTGTGACAGCCAAAACATGGATTGATAAGCAAATCTGTAGGGATGTCACTTCTCCAGCTTTAAGCACAGGATAGACACTCCCTGTCTCTCTAATAGAAAATCTAGGAAGATGCACTTGGTAATGTCTGAAGCCTCCAAGCTTGTCCAACCTGAGGCCCAACGGGCTGTATACAGCCCAGGACGGTATTCAGTGTGGTTCAACGCAGATTTGTAAACTTTCTTAAAACATTATGAGAGTTTTGGTGAATTTTTTTTTTTTTTTTTTAGCTCACCAGTTATTATTAGTGTTATTGTATTTTATGTGTGGCCCAAGACAATTCTTCAACCAGTGTGGCCCAGAAAATCCAAAAAATTGGACAACCTGCCTTAGATCATGGAGAGCAAGAAAGGTCCTATGTAATTCATGGGCCTAGTTACTTTCATTTAATATCACCGTATTTACCTTTTATATTCTTTTGCCCTAGAGAGAAACAGTCTCTGAAAATTTCTTTATAAATAATCCTAACATGTTATTACTCTTTTTTTATTTACCTCTCCCTTTTCATCATCTTTGCAATTTTTTTTTAACCTATTTAACCTTTTCATAGTAAGTTCTCCTAACCTGGCTATCCTCTAAAGCCCCCATGCAGAGTTTAGCATTTGAAAATATCGAATTGAGATGCATTCCAGTAACCTTCCATTTTTAATGTTTTGGATGCCTTCAGAAAGTTAATTTCAATTGAATAATATTTAGTGTTATTTAGAAGAGAGCCCCTTTCCTCTTAAGTATGTGCTTTCTAAAGAGTTTCTAATAATAATATGCACTTCAGCATCAAGTTTATTAGTGATATGTATATAAAATTAACTTTATTAGAGCCTGCCCCCTTCCACATTTCTGTTATAAGCAAAGGTAAATTCTGTCATAATGGGGAAGCTGGGATGGCTCAGCGGGTTAAGACTTGCTTTGCAGCCCCGGAACCTGGGGATCGAATCCCGGCTCCGGCCCATGCAGACCCACATGCTGAGCTGGGGTGTGCCCCCAGTTCAGTTCTTGCTGGGGCCTCTGCGGAGGCTCCCGGCCCAGTGCCTGCCCTGCACAGCCCCGCGCCCACCTGTGGAGTGAAACTACATGGAAAACTAATGCTGTCAACTATGGAGACTGCTCTGGGCCCTCCCTCTTCTCTCTGTATCTCTCTCTTTCTCTCTCTCTCTCTGTCAAAAACAATAAAATAAATCTTAAAAAAAAAAAAATTCTGTCATAAGCAGTTTTTTCAACTCATTCTGTACATGACAACTCAGATTCTCTAACAGGTATCATCAGAGGGATCATTCAGGCTGAACAAAGACAGAACATAAAAAGACTGGATATTATTTATCTGAGATGTGAAACGAATGAAAGCATGAAGTGATACTATATTACATAAAGGAAAGCTGTTCAGACTGAGGCTTTTTTCTTGACTAGGACTTTTTTAGATTGATTGGTTCATTGATTGATTGATTAGGTGTGGGATATGGGGCTTTTGTGAAAAAGTGGAAACTTCATCTCACAAAGAAAATCTCCACATGAGCATGAAGACAGAGGCCTTTGCTCTCAAAGCAGCAAGCATGCTGTCTTGAACTAGTTCAGTATTCAAAGCTTTCAATCCAAATTTAAGAGAAAAACATCAGCAGGGACACAAAGGTAAGGCTGCTATGAAGGAGACTGGCAGAGGACGATTGAAAATTGCACCCTCTGAACTCCAGTCAAGGTGGTGATTGGCCATCTGCAGCAAAAGAGGTCTTTCCTGGGCAGAAAACTGGAGTCTGGAGAAATGAGTGGTGATAGGAGCAGAGGGTGGAATTCCTCTCGATCTCCTTTGGTAATCCGTGAAGACCAGAAAGAACTCTAGTAAACTGTCAACTTTCTAAGTTCAAAAGCCAGTGAACCAGAGACCACAAACTGTAGTAGAAAAGGGGAAAGGTGTTTAAGAGCACCTTTTTTCAATTCATTTTGTATGCTGTTTCCATAAAGAAAATAGGAAAATAGGATTGTGATTTAGTTCATACCTCCCCAAAATGTTGGTGAAAATAAGTGCATGTAATTACTTTGTCTTTTTCTTCTTTTCAACTTCATTCCATAAGTACTCATACATCCTTAAAGTAAAGATTAGGATTAACAAGATATACATAGGAAGCCACCTCAGTTTTAGCTTTGACATGAAATAAGTTTAGAAGTCATCACTCCCGCCCTTAATATAAGAAAAAGTCAAACTAAAAATGAATGATTTTTCTAGAACCCATTAGAAAACTGAGGTGTCAGAGCAAACCCCACAGCCTGAAATATGGAGAAATAGGAGAAGTCAGAGAATCACTTCTGAAGTCTACTTGCTTGGAGCAGAAGCTGTTGGAGACACGAACAGGTAGGACCAGTTAAATGATAATGGACAAAGGCCTGGAGGCTGAGTATAGACCAGTGTGAGAGTGAGAAGTTCCTATGGTATCAATCTTAGGAGTAGCAGAGTGAGGAGGTTGGGGGGCAGGGCTGGGGAGAGAAGAGGTGGGAGAGTGAGAGTTAGGGCTACACGCTGGTGGGCTCTAACTCTGGGGATCACACTAGGTTCTCATGGTGAATACTCAAGAAAGATCCCTTGGTGTCTAGCTGGGGGAGGAGAAGAGAAAGCTTATGAAATAAGTCAAGAGCTGCCTCCATAACAAAGGCCTACTCTTCAGGGGAAAAGACTTTCCAGAGCCTTGTCTTATTAGGAAGCTGAGAGGCAATTACCTGACTCCAGCCCTCTCTCTCATTGTCTTACCTAAAAGGGAAGAGTTTTTAGGAAACACTTGGGAAGGTATCAGCCCACAGAAACAAGCCCACTAGAAGTCTAAGACTTAATGATATGATTATAGAACTTTGCCCTTCCTCCACTTCTTGCCACCACTTACAGAACTTTAGTGTGATAACAGTGGATTGCATCTGACAGAGCTGCAGGATTCAGGCTCTATCTGAGGAAGAGTACTTAGGAAAGTCCCAAATAACAGGAAGACTAAAGCAAGAAAGACAATAATTTCAATGTTCTGGCACCAACAGCTATAAAGAACATTAAACCCAACCCAACTACTGACTAGATTAACAGAATACCTCACCATAAAGTCCTATGTTATCTCAGTTCCTATTACCTGATAGATCACATCTGGCTTTTAATAACAACAATAACAACAATAACAACAAGCAAAATGTGCCAGAAACTAAAAATCACAGTCTGAAAGTACAAGGCAAACATCAGAACCAGTCTTAAATATGACATAAACTTAGGAATTACTATATACAGAATTTAAAAGAATGATGGTCAATATGTTAAAGGCTCTAATGAAAGAAGTAGACAACAAAGGTAAGAGAGATATGAAAGCAGAAAAAAAGAAAACTTTAAGATAAATCATAAAGAAATGCTGCAAGTCAAAAACACTAAAACAATGAAAAATGCCTACGGTGGGCTCATCAATAGAGTGGACGAGGCCAAAGAAAGAATCAGTGATCTACAAAGGACATTTGGTAGTTTTCATGACTTGGCCACTGTGAATAATAGTGTTGCAATGAACATTGAGGTACATATGTCTTTATGAACTAAGGTTTTTAAGTTTTTTGAGTAGATACACAGAGGGACGATTGCTAAGTCATAGAATAGCTTTATTCCCATTTCTCTGAGGAATTTCTATACTGTCCTCCATAGCAGATGTACCAATTTGCAGTGTCACCAGCAGTGTACTTGGGTTTCTTATTCTCCACATCTTCTCCAGCACTGTTGTTCCTTGTTTTGTTGATGTTAGCCATTCTAGCAGGTGGGAAGTGGTATCTCATTTTGGTTTTGATTTGCATTTTCCTAATAGCTAGTGAAGTTGAGCATTTTTTTCATATGTCTGATGGCTATTTGTATGTCTTCATTGGTGAAGTGTCTGTTTAGGCTTTTTGTCCATTTTTTAAATCAGATTGCTATTTATTTTATTGTTGAGTTGTACAAGTTCTTTATATATTTTAGATATTAGCCCCTTTTCAGGGGCATTGCTTGCAAATATTTGCTCCCAATTAGTTGGTTTCCTCTTTGCTTTATTGAAAAGCTGTGGTACATATATACAATGGAATATTAATCAGCGGTAAGAAAAGATGAAATACTGCCATTTTCAACAACATAGATGGAACTTGAGATCATCATGCTAAGCTAAATAAGCCAGACAGAAAGAATAAGAACCATATGACTTTACTCATATGTGGAATATAAAACAGAGAGCAGCAAAGAAATAAGAACCCTCATGGACATAGTCAATAGTTTAGTGTTTACCTAAAGGTAAAGGAGAAGCAGGGTGGGAAAGGAAGGGAGGGGAGCTAAATGTATGGTGATGGAAAGAAAGCTGACTCTGGGTGGTGAACACATAATGTAACACATAGACAAAGTACAGTAGAATTGTACACCTGGAACCTATGCAAGTTTTACTAACCAATGTCACTCCAATGAAATTAAACATTAAAATAACAGTGGGTTGGGGTTGGGGGATGCCGGGATGGCTCACTAGGATAAGCGCTCACCTTGCAGCCCCAGTGACCAAGGATCAAATCCTGGTCCCAGCCTGTGTGGACCCACATGCTGAACTGAGGTGTGCTTCCCATGCAGGAGGCCCCCAGTTTGGTTCTCAACCCTCATTTCAGCCCCTGGCTTCAGGGCGTGTGCCTCCTATGTGGGAGGTCCCCAGCCCACCCACTTCCTATGCTGCATGGCCCCCATCCACCCATGTGGCACATAAGCATGTCAAAAACTATAGTGACCACCCTGGGCCCTCCACCTTCTCTCCGTCTCTGTCTAAAAAAATAAAATAAAGCTTAAAAAACAAATAAACAAAAAACAAAGGAAGAAAGAATCAGTGATATGGAAAATAGGTCAATAGAAATTTCTTAAACTGAAACAAAAATAGAAATAAAGAATGAATAGAACAGCACAGGACATCCAATTACTGTGGGACAGTTTCAAAACTTATAATATATGTGTAACAGATATATCAGAACTAGAAACAAGAAGAAATGAAGCAGAGGCAATATTTTAATTAGCAATGACCAAGAATTTAGGAAAATTAATTGGAGACAACAAATCAAAAATTTAGCAAGCTCAAACAGCACCCATAAATACCTAAAAATCTATGTATACCTAGACATATATTCACATTGCAGAAAACCAAAAAACAAAGGAAAACACTTAAAAGAAACTACAAAAAATAAAGCACTTTACCTACTGAGAAATAAGGATAAAGATTATAGCAGTCTTCTCATCAGAATCAAGAACTACTTTAAATATGAATGGTCTAAATACACAAATTCAATGATACAAGTTGTCACAGTGAATTAAAAAACAAAACACCAAAGGACACTCACCTGGGAAATATATATATATATATAATCTTTTAAGTAAGGTTTAAGTAGCTATATACTGTTTAAGTAATATCTTTTAAGCAATTTTTATTCTCTTGATTTTAAACAGTGCAGAAATCTTATTGCTAGTGTAAATTGTTTCTGACACTCTTTTCAGACCATTTTAGGACAGATACAAATTTAAATTTAGTCTTACATTATTAACTGTAATTCTTTGAAGAAAAAATTGGATCAAACATCTTACCCTGAACTTCATCTTTCATAACAATACAACTCAATAATTTTATTAAGTTTAAAAAGGAAGTAATGCTGCAGTACAATTCTTACTGAAATGGATAAACATAGATATTAATATGTGCATTTATCCATTTGTAATTCTCCACTTCCCTTAGAGGGATTTTAACAATCTCTTTTATGTTTGCTCTTCTATTACTTCATCATTTTGTGCCATTTCTTTTTGCCTGCCTATCTCTCTACCAAGATGATTGCAAATTTAATCATTGTCACAATAATGTATTTTAAAATGATTTAGATGCAAAATGTCAAAGCCACAGCACAGATGTGCAAATGTTAAATCCCTCAGGTTTCTAGGCTTTGAATGTCTCAATAAATAGCCTTTGCTAATTTGGAAAGTGTTAGCATCTAAGTCTTTGTGTCACTCTATTATGTTTGATGCTCTTCTCATATTGTTATCTACAATCATAAAATTGTCTGGCTGTGATCAAGCAGATGTCAACGTTACACTTTTTAAGTAAAAGTACTTTAATGACCTCAAAACATAGCACAGGAAACAGTCTCTTGTTTCCCTGAATCCTATAAGCATTTTGTTTTATTATTAGATCCACATAATAGAAAGTTATTCTGTCTCTCTAGGGCACCATTAAAGCAGCCTGTAATTTCATGTGACAATGAACAGAATTGAATACTCTGTATTGACCAGAGTCCTTAAAAACTTCAAGTCCATTTCATTTTTTCATATTTTTTACTTGAAATACAATTCAGAGAAAATCATGTTGGGAAGAGAGAGAGAAAGGTGGTAGTGGTGGGAGGGAGATGGATGGAGAGATAGATGATAGCTGATTGATAGGTAGATAATTGACAGATAGATAAATAGATAGATAGAGAGAGAAGAAGGGAGAGGAAAATTTAAAAATGAAAATCTTGGCTTGCTGCTAGTTAAGCTGTACCTTTGTTTTCAAAGCTGTGCAAGAGGATTCCAGGGACCTTATTTAGCCCTGATAATTTGCTATTGAAAAAATAAATCTCCTTCTATTCAGTTTGCAGAAAAATCAAACAAAACCATTCATTTTCTTGATTTTTTTTCAGCTTCATAAGAATAGTATTAAATTATCCAGATTTTTTTTTTTCATTAAAGTTCATATTTTAGGGTTTTCCTTTTATCCTTTCCAGTAGTTTCCACGGACCCACTCTGCAATGGTATCTCTAGAAGTTAAGCACGAAACAACAGAAACATACTGAACATATTGATTACCAAGTATAGTGGTTTCCTTGGCAACCATAACCCACTGAAAGCCCTAAGAACTGTCGTCCTTTCACATAATATTTTTTTCTAATGATTTCAGACATCACAGATGGCAGAAAAACGTACAAAAGTACCTGCTCCAAATGTGTTGCTTCAAATATAAAGCTGACTCAGTGAGAGCTACTCTGCTTTGTTCTGTGGTTAGCTTATACAGTTCTAATTTATAGTATAATTTTTCCATAATTATGAAATAAATAAATTTCTTTGTGCATTATAGTATGTTAATGTTTTAGTTTTCTGCTAGTACCATAACACATCACCAAAAACTAAGTAGCTTAAAATAACAAATTTTATTATCTTATAGTTCTGCAGATTAGAAGTCTAACAGGTCTCCCTGGACTAAAATCTATGTGTCAGCAGGGACATGTTCTTCTCTGGAGGCTCTAAGGGACCATCTATTTTTCTTGCCTTTTGTATTTTCTAAAAGACACCTGAGTTCCTTGGCTCATGGCCCCCTTCTGTTTTTTGGTTTTTTTTTTTTCTTTTTTCTTTTTTTTTTAAATTTATTGTTAAATTTGATGAGGTTACATTGGTTGGTAACAATTAGACAGTTTACAGATGTACAAGTCCACCTCACATCATTCATGCATCGTATTATGTGCCCATCACTCAGTATCAGTTCCCCTTCCATCACCTTATATCTAGTGC
>PVKE010010844.1:0-41596 GCA_004027555.1 Craseonycteris thonglongyai
TAAGTCATATTATTCTTTCATGATAAATTTTCCTGGCCCCCAAAAAACACGCGAAAGTGAAATATTGAAATCAAAGTATCAGCCATACTGTGCATTTTTATAACAACTTTTTCATATTTACGAACAAATAGTACAACTTATACATGGCAGTTGATAAAAAAATTAAATTGCATTTTAAGTTAGTAAAAATCTATCTTGAAAAAGTGTCGGAAAATCAAATTTTTTAGGTACCGCATGTATGGAATGCTGCTATCAAAAGTTGGGTCTGGAAATTTATTTTCTTCATGAGCCTATATCTCGAAAACTTAATTAAGTGATTTAAAAAATAATAAATAGTTTTGAACATATATTTTACTTATCTACCCATACCTCGCTGGAATGCACCTTATACTGAAACACAGTGTATAAACATAGTATGCATTTCATACCCCTTTTTCCCCCTTAGACTACACCTATGACAACAAGTCGATCGCGACACACTTTTAAGATAAAAAGTAGATCTTATATACAGAAAAGTTGGCCACCCCTGCTCTAGAAAACACAAGAATTCTCATTCCTGGAATGAAGAGAGAAATGTGCCCCCAGAAATAGCTAGCCAAAACCAAAAGCCTAGTGTGAAGATAAAGCCACAGGCTGAGCCTCCCTCACAGCATTTTGGAGGCAGCCTGGTCAATAGCTAAACCAGAATCAAGAGAAAAAGAAACCACAAATCTAGAGGACCCAGAGGAATCTGTGATTACATGAGTCAGACTAGCTGTTGTTCCTTGCTTTCCATGTACACAGAGGCTGAGGGGCTCCTGGGCTCCCTTTACAGGGAATCTTATACTCTCTCCCAAGCAGACTTAGGCCACTTGCATTTTAAATTACACTGAAGAATTCTTGGGACTCACTGTGGACTGCAGTTTCTGCATTCCCAGTACCTGCCCAGCAATCCCCACCATTCACCTGACAACCATCATAGGCGACAATTCCTATCTGATGATGTGATAAAATGATTATTTCTTTTCAAAATTCCTGCTACATCAAGTTTCAAAAAGCAAATTGTACATATATCTCTCTATATACATACAACACACAAAGGCATAGTTATTTCTGGGATGTGGGACTACAGGAGTTTCTATATGTTTTGTGTATATTTCTGTCGTCAGAATTCAAATTTAAGACATTTAAAACAAAAATAGCTTTCCTGGTAACCCAAGGCAGAAACATGAGTATCAGCATATATTGATGATCTTCCCTTCCTCTAACTCCCATATCCAATTAGTAAGGACGTCCTGTGGATGCTTCTGCCCTATCACTTCTTTCCTTTGATCACCACACCACTGCCTTGTGAAATGGGATCGTGTTAACAGCATGGAGTAAAAGAGCTGCTGTAGAGGCCTAAAAACAAAGTAGACAGGGGGCCCTAGGAGGCAAGAAAACACCCAAAGGAGTCTTCACCCTGACAGTATCCATGAGCTGTGGTGACCTTAAGTGTCCTTATGGCAAGAAAAATGGCCTAACACTGACAGGTGCTCAGCAGACTTGCCGACTGGTTTGTGGGTATAGCTAGGAGCTCCCTGAAGGTGACTTACCTTCCTGGCTACCAACTGGATGGCATCATCCTCAAAGGCCTTTAAATGTTTGAGCCGAGACACTAGGATCTGCTGCAGCTGGCTGTGAGTATAGGGCTGGAAGGACATCCTGGTGAGACCCTGGGGAGCCAAGATGACAGAACAAGTCCACTGACTACCCACCCTCTCTGATAGCCCTGATGGAAAACCACCCTCTAGTCCCCAAACCCATTTCCAACCATTCTTCTAGCGTTTAATGATGATGGCCAGTGGTACCTTGTAGGGCATGAGTTCTGAACTACCGTACTTTTCCTTTAATTTAAAAGATCCTTTTTAATGCGATGCATGGGTGATGTGATGTGGACTTGTACAACTGGAAACTGTCTAATTGTTACTAATCAATGTCACCCCATTAAATTTAACAATAAAAAAATAAATAAAAATAAATAAATAAAAGATCCTTTTATTCAGCCAGAGTCATTTAGAAGTAGAGGTGATCCAAGTAGAGTGCGCGGGAGGACCATCAGCTCTGTGATCGGTCCAGGCACAGCTCCTGGTTTCACTCATCATGCTTTAGGTACCTGATGTTGTGCTTCCAGCTGAACCACACGTCTACAAGGTTCAGCAGAGAGACTGTGTCTGCCGTGTTCACTGCTATGCTCTATACATCTGACACTGCCTGGACAGGAGCAAACGCTAAACTATTTTTAAAAAATAATTAAACCTCCAGGGCTCTGGTGCAGTTTTAAGAGTACACAGGTAGCAGAATACCAAGATATGTTTGCAGCAAATCATGCAATGGTGACATATTTAAATCCAACTTGGTAAGAATTTCAGAAACCACATTTCTTACTTTTTCCATTTATTTCAGTTCCCTATATATTCATTTTTGTGTAACTCCTTGGCCTAGCTGATGGATCTGTAAGAACAACTTGAGAATGGCCCTAGGACCTACCAGTCGGCTGGACACCCGGTTCATCATCATGCGTTCTGGCAGGTCCATGGTGTTGGCAATGGTCAGGACCACAAGCCGGGCCTCCTTGTGGGTGGGCCAGTCAAAGAGATTATACATCACATCTTGCTTCTGAGTCCACAGAAGGTCGAGCTGCCAGGGACATGGAGAGAAATGCAGGGTCCACCATAGAGACCAAGCCAGGGCCCCAGAGTGCATGTGCTTCTCAGGCCCCACCACCAAAGCAGCATGTAAGTCAATGGACATGTGCTTCTCCCCACAAGAGAATGATCTCAGATAAATGAAGAAGGGAGCCAGGACTTCCCTCCTGCCCAGTATTTGCTCCCAGAACATTCCAGTCAAGAACCATGCCACTTCTTTTCCAGTCCGGTGGGCAATGTGTTACCTCATCCACAAGCAGCACGGTGGTTTCCTGAGAGGACCCTTGGGTACAAAATCGCTTTGCTAGCAGTTCTGATGCATGGTTAGCTGTTGCCTTTTGGCCTGTCAGCTTCTGCAATGGGGGAAACATGTATGGCAAATTGTGAGGACTTTACTCTCTGGGGCTGAAAGTTAAATCTGCAAATGGAGGAAGCTATTTAGTCTGAGGACTTCAGCATCCTATATTCTGCCTTCCTTTTTAGCCTAACCTTAACCTGGAAGCAGAAGAGGAGGAACCAAAATGTAAGATAAAGAAAGTATATGTGATTAAAATGCAAGTTAGCCACAGACTGGTCCCAGAAGCCCCTCCAAAATTATTGCTACACAATCCTATTTGTAACTGGACATTATTTGTTATAACAGCTACTGAGTCAAACTCTGGCCTGTCCCTAGCCCCTTTTCTACAGGGTGCCACACTTCCTCCTCCGTGTGGTTTTCACCATGTTGGTAAGTACTGCCTTCCCATAATTCATATCAAGCCCCAAGACTTTAAGGTCCTTGAGGGTAGGGATTCTCCCTTCCTTGGCCTTGCTACCTTTACAGAAAGAACAATGCCTGGCATGTTGAAAACATGTAATGTGCACAAAATTAGGCCAACCTTTCCCTTTTCATGTGCCACCAAGAAACTTAATTTTCCAAAAAGCCTTAACAGCTTTGTTTACCTGCAAGATTTGCACATAGACTTGGTGGGGCTCCGTCAGCTTCATGCCATTGACTTCAACATATTGAAAGGGAGGAACATCATTTGCTTGGGCTGCCTGCTGAAGGCAGTGTATCACCTCGTGCACAGTGGCAGTCTTCCCTGTCCCAGGGACCCCGGAGATGTACATGCACCTAGGCAAGAAGGGAACACCCATGGGCTAGGTCTGTGCCAGGGATGTCACACTATCACCAATTAGGAGTATGTGAATGTTTTCCTGAGGGAAAGACTGAGACTCCTGAAATATGGAGGTGGGGGCAGGAAGGACCATCCTTGGAAGATGGTCAGAACAGGCAATGTTACATGCAAACTGCCTACTTAGAGGAGCCCAGTATCATTTTTTTCTGAAAGACAGAATTTCTATTCCTATAGAATTATTTCGACAACAAAATCTGCTTTAGAAGCTTTGGGTTTCAGCAACAATTTTGCCGTTCTGACACTGGGGAAAGACTGTTTGGTTGAACTATAACACCTGAGTGGTATACTACCAAAGGCCTTCTTCCCCTGACCATTCTATTCTGCCTGCCTCAGCATGACTCACCCTCCAGTACAGTCAAGGAGTTTGCTTTCCACAAAGTTGTAGATGTCTTGGAACTCCTGTTCCCGACAGGGAAGAGATTCAGGTACTGCAGAAACATGCAGCCTAAATAAAGGAAAAGAAAAACTTTAGAAGTATTTTACCATCTATACAGAAATAAATGGAAAAGATTTATGAGATCTTAATTTCAAATACAGGGTATGCCTTCATTCTCAAATCTCTTCATGTGGCCTCATAATCCCTTTCTTTACCCAAATCACCCAACTCAGTGGTCCTAACCAAGGGAATATTATCACCTGGGAAGCTTTCCCCAAATAACATGGGTGTATCTCATCCCACAAGAGATTCTGATTCAGCTGATTTCTGGCTTATGTTTTTTTTTTTAAGTCCCTAATACAGTTCTTAATGGTATAATAACTGAGAAGCAGTGTCCTGACTAATTATCCTCCATCCCTTAGAAAGAAAATGATGGCAATAGTCTAGGACCTAGGTTATTCCTTCTAGAACCTGTCTGCTAATTAGTTCACCTAAACTAACTGCTTGAGCGATGTCTTCTCTCTAAACACACATATCCATTTTACTCTCTATTATCACTCCAGTTTCATGTGAATGAAAACAGAGGCCCATTTCTACCTATCTGAAAGGGCCCACGAGCGGTGTTACCTCAACCGGGCCTCCTCCAGCACAGCGGCTGGCTCTTGGGCAGCCAGGTTTCGGCTGCGGATCTGGGGTGTGGCATGACGTGGCATTCTGGGCTGTATTAAAAAACAAACAAACAAACATATTTCAGGAGAGAAAACAAAGCAAAACATCATTCAGGTCACATCAGCAAACCTGATTCCTGATGACCTGATAAAAAGATGAGAAGTAATGAATTCTTAGTTCCTTTATGTATAAATTACCATAATTTTTGCTCTTTTCACATTACACATACTTTGTTCATAGTTCAAACATGATTCTTTTTCCTAATTTACACACATAGTATTAAGATTTGAAAACAATGTCAATCTGAGGAAAGAATTAATGAAAGTATGGATTAAATACTATTTAAAAGTAAGATATTACCTTGAAAAATAAAACAAGAAATTATTAAGAAATCCTAACTACTCACTCAAATTAGGGTAGAGTTAGGAGGCATAAAGGGAATTTGATTCATAGGATCCTCTTAGATTTGTTGGAAAATATGGCCAAACTTTAGCTCAGGACTTCCATAATCCACAATATAGTACTTGGAGAAACCTCACCAGATTTTTCCACTCCAAACCTGAGTCACAGGTCCGTCTAGGCTAACAGCCCTACTCTTGTTTTCCAAGCTACTGCCTCACTAGAGCAGGCCTGCTACCCCTTCTTCATGGTGTTTCCACAAGGCATTCATTCCCTTCTGTAGGGGCATTTCACTTACCCACCCTCTGCTTCTATAGTATAGTGATAACACTATCTCCATCTCTTCCTCCGGCAGAAAGCACTTAGGCCCAGTATAAGGGTTTAACATCTATTACTTTGGAGAAAACAGGAAAAGAGTTAACAAGTCCTTACTGAACAGGTATCAAAAACTTGGTGGACTTCTGACCTTTTATAACATGCTAAAAATACTCTCACACCCTATATCTCTTCTTCTGAGTGGGATCCAGGATATGCCCTCACACCAGAATTTAGGTAAATTTGCATAATGAAGAACCACAAGTAAGACTGCCAATTCCTAAAGCAATCTATTGGATTTCCTTCCCTAGAGGACTTTCTTTGACTTCAACCCAAGCCCCCAATTACATTTTTCTAGATATGGAAAAATGAAGGTCAGCTCTAGAAAGTCTTCTAAGAAGGCATTTCTAACTTGTGTTCCAAAGAACAATACCCTCCAAGAAAAAAGTTTCCTGGTCAAAGACTCATATTCTAATGCTCTACTTGAAGGTCACAATGACATTAATAAATTAATGGCTTTGAGAAGTCATGTGATAATGAAACCAATTTAACTTTGTTTAATCCAAACATTTCTCACACATCTGAACATGGGAAGATCCCTTTTTCTTGTAACTTCCAACAGGTCCACAGGAAGCAGCCAAGACATCCATTTATCTCTTCCATCTTACTGTTTCTCAGGTGTTTCAAGTGGTGCAACAAAACCAACAACATGGCTCAGGAGCCCTGGATTCAATACCCACTGAGTGCTGATTTACACAAAGCACACTGCTGGATGCAAAGACAAGGAGCCAGTTCTTGTCCTTCCCTCTGGGAAGTGAGGCTCTTTGTCATTTGGTTCTGTATCTTCAAAGGAACTTGGACTCAAAATTTACTGTCTACTAGGTTTATTTTCGGCCCCTGGGTTCACATAGATCCTTTCCTACATGAACATTCCAAATGTAATAGTTTTCAATACGACAGGCCTGTGCTCAGGATCCAGCTGTTACTAATAGTGTGACCCTGGTTATCACAATTGTTTAAATCAGGGGTCTCCAAACTATGGCCCGCAGGCCGCATCTCATCCGGCCCATGAAGACCTTTTTATCTGAATAAAATAATATTAAATAAATAATTAAAAACAACATCTGTTTTGATTCTTTTTTATTTGGACCTAGAGTGTGTAGTCGGCCCCCAAACTGCTCTTTGATAGTTAATGCGGCCCGCGGGCTGAAAAGTTTGGAGACTTCTGGTTTAAATTAAGAGAGGGATGCTTCACTGGAAAATAAAGCTAAAAGAACCTTAGTTTTCTTTGGTGTCTTGATGGAAGTCTGTAAGGACAACTTCACAGAAGAGCGTAGGTTCCTAGACACATAATCTGATGTTCTCCTTGGAAGGGGTGGCGTGGAAGCCTCTTCCTCCTCACTGCTAGAGTCTGAATTGTCTGCTGCCGGCAGAAACTCTTCTTCTTCTTGGTCATTTTCATTATTACCTAAACACCTAAATGGGGGGACAGGTTATTTTCTGATACTCAGTATTTGAAGTCTAAATAAAAAGCTCCCTAACAGGTCATTGTGGATTAGAGTTGTTACAGTCTCTCTTGCAGCCAAGAAATATAGGTATGCTCCACTTCCTTGTTACTGAGGTACTAGGCTGAAGGATTTACTTGTATTACTTTGTATAGTTCCATTTTATAGATGAGGAAAATGAGGCTTACAAAGATTAAGAAAACTTCCTGGGGATGCCAAGATAGCTCAGCAATTGAGCACTTGCCTCGCAATCACGAGGTCCAGGGTTCGATTCCTGGCCCCAGACCATGCAACCTCATATGCTGAACTGTGGCACAACTGGCAACCACCAGGATGGCCCAGTAGCGAAGCTTCTCGCCTCCCATGGGGTAGGACCCTGATTCAGTTCCCAACCCGCGAGGTCCCATATCTACCTGTATAGTATGAAACCATGTCATAACTAATGAACAACTATGGAGACTGCTCTGGGCTCTTCCCCCTTCTCTCCCCGACCCCCTCCCGTCACCTTTTCTCAAACAATAAAATAAGTCTTAAAAAAAGAAAAGAAAACCTCCCAAGGTTCAAGTCCAAGTCTATCAGAATCAAAGTTCGTGCTTTTAGGCACCCTACTCAGTCTTGGCAGATGCGATGATTATGGGGGCCTGGGAGCCACCTAACGCCCTGGGCAATGTTTCTTGCCCCTTTCAAACTATGATATTTATGGAAAATTAACATAATCCCAGACATACTAGGTAGGTGAATTTCAATGGAATAGCAAATAACAAACAAGAACTATCAGAGGCTTTAATGAACAAAATTATAGATATCATAGATGGCAGTTGTTTTCTGCCTGCCAATGAGCACCCTTACCGAAGCTGCTGCCTTATCCGACTCAAAGTCAATAGAGAACTCTTTCTATGGATACGACGGGTGGTAGAGGTAGCTTTATCCTGAGCTTTTGGTCCATTTGCCTCCCTGCAAGATATCATAGCAAGGTTATAGAAAGCAGTTTTGGGCCCTAGAAGATGGTCAGGTGGCCTGACTGGCTCCTAGTCTTTTTATAGCTACTTTGGAAGGAGTAATCACTTTTTTCTTAAAAGTTTGTAATTAAAGACTGACTCAAGCCCAGAGATCAAAGTTGGCTTAAAGCTTATCATTTAAATCACTCACCACCTCCCCAACTAGAGACCAGAATATATTAATGCCAGGCAGTTTTTTCTCCTCTTTTGTTTCTGACACATCTATGAATTCACTGTTCACCCAGGTTCAAGGTTAGCAGAAATACAGCTATATATTAAATACAAAGTATTTATCAAGCAAACTTGTTATGAGCTGGGTGTTGAAGTTTCTGAGTAGCAAATAGTGAAATGTGTAATTTCTGGCTTCTCACATTATTTGTGCACCCCATTATGTATAAACACTGTCTATTGTCAAACTACAAACTTTGTTTTAGATGCATTATCTTCTTGTACTTGATGTAGTTGAGAATGCTTTCCAGTTAAAAAAAAAAAAAAATGGGGATGCCAGGATGGCTTAGCTGGATAAGTGCTCACCTTGCAGCCCTGGGTCTGAGGACTGAATCCTGGTCCCGGACTGTGTGAACCCATAGCTGAACTGGGGTGTGGCCCCAGTTTGGTTCTCACCAGGGACAAGCTACCCATGTGGGAGGCCCCTGGTTCAGCCCTCAGCTTGCAGGGGTGTATCTCCCATCCAGGAGGCCCCCAACTCAGCTCTTGCCCTGCACAATCCCCCGCCCACCTGTGTGGAATGAAACTATGTCAAAAACTGATGATGTATAACTATGGAGACTGTTCTGGGCCCTCCCCATTCTCTCTATCTCTCTTACTCAATAACAATAAAAATAAATCTTTAAAAAAAAAAAAAAAGACCACTAAGAAAAAGACTATTAAAACCTAACAAAGAACCACAGCAAGTAATGAAATCCCAGGAATGTGAAGCAATTCAGGTTTGGGAAATTATTGGCTGGAGAAGTGATCTCTAAATAACATCTGGGTATACCAGAATTATCTAAAAAGCACTTAAAAAATGCAGATTCCTGGGCCCAAATACTTTGAGATTGATTCATGATACCTGGAAAAAGGCTCAGCAATCTGTATTTTGGAAAAGCTCCTGGTGATGCCGTGACACATTCAGATTTGTGACCCACTGTTCTAACTTAATATTGACTGTGACCCACACATTTCACATCATGTGAAGGATCATGACTTGCTCTGTGGGAGAGAGGGTAATGTCCCAGTCACCTTTTATTGATCTTTTCTGGTTTCAAAATCACAGAACACACCACAGAGGATTTCTTTCCTTCCCTGAGAGGGACAAATGTTCTTTCCTCCCCAATCTCTGTGGTTTTCAAAGCCGGGATTCGGGTTCTCAGAATCATGTGACATTCATGTGAAGCCTTCTTGTCCTCAGCACGAGAGTGTCGAATCTCTCCAGTTTTCTCTGGGGCTTTCAGAGTCGGAGATAAGGTCTGAAGTACATTAGGCTGAGACCTCTTAGAAGGTGAGGTGGTCTCAGAGAAGTCCATTTTCCGTTTAGTTCTTCTAGGAGAATCCAAAGAGTCTCGGGAAGGTTTCCGGGAAATGCTAGCATCAGTTGTCCTGGGGAAACCTAAGCCCAAGAGAATCACCATAATGTATGAATTTTTAACTAGCACTACACAATCCCCCAATCTTATTATGGCTAAAACCACCCACGGAAGTTATACAAAGACAGTATTTTGAACTATTCCATGCTTTCTTTACCCAGGCCAGGTAGCTATATTATTTTAGTCTTTTTTCTCAATTCCATGGATGATTTTTCTGGTTAGAACTGTAAGTCAACTATTAAGTCAGCTTTTATAAATACATGTTCAATCAGATTTCTCTGAAGTAATTAATATACCAGAATAGAGGTTTTCAACCAGGGGTAATACTGTACATCCTCAGCCCCCAATCAACATTTAAAGAAATTTATACCAGTGGCTATGATGATTAACACCAAGGCCTAGATTTTTCTTAACCCAGATTATATCTACAAATAGAGAGAAGATGGATCCTGGGGGACAATCAGCTGGTTTCAGTGACTTCATAGAACTACCTGGATTTGCTCCTCTTTCATCACAACCACAGACACCAAGAACCCAGCCATTCATTCAGATGTCAAATGAGCTGTTACAATGGCAAGTATGTGTCAGGTGCTCAAAGGAAACAAAAGTTGAATGAGACAATCCTGGTCTCCAACCACAAGACACTCTAGTCTACCAGGGGAGATGACAGACATGGATGTCTATAATATGAAGTAAAAAAATTGTCCTAAAGTACCTAAGTGCTAATAAAGATGGCTTTTGAGATAAAGCTTGAAAGAAAGGCAAAAATTTCAACAGAGGTGAAAAAGGAAGAAGGATATATGAGGAGGATAAATGAGATGGTTGTAAGCTGAAGAAATGAGGCAGGAAAGCACTGGACATAGAGGAGTTCACTTTAGTCATAACACATGTATGTGGGGAGTAGCTACAGAGAAGATAAGAAGTCATCTAGTACCTGTGTATCAATGATTACAGTGGCTTTCTTCATAATCACCAGAAATTAAGAACAACACAAATGTCCTTAAGCTCAGAGTAAATTATAGAGACACATAATGAAATACTACATAGCAATAAAAAGGAACAAATTACTGACATATTCAACAATATGGATGAATCTCAAATACTCCAAAGGAGTTGGACTCAAAACAAATACATATGGTATGAGTAATTTATATTCCATTTGGAAAAGGCCAAACCACAGACAGAAAACAGATCAGTGGCTACCAAGGGCTGGGAGTGAAGGGAAGGGCTGGTTGACTACAAAGGAACACAAGAGAATTTTGCAGTGATGGAACTGTTCTATATCTTGATTATAGTGTTAGTTACACAACTCCATGGGTTTGTAAAAACTTATAGAACTGCATACTAAAAAAATTGTTTTGCTGTTTATAAATACCTCAAATCCTGACTTTAAGATGTTAGCTATAGCCATATCATAGAGGTCTCTGAAAATAAAGCTGAAATTATTAAAATTTTTTGGTAAATCTGAGGACAACTCAAGTCTTTTTTTTTTTGGGGGGAACTCCCCAGCTCAGCACATGGGTCCGCACGGGCCCGGGGCTGGGACTCGATCCCTGGTCCCTGGTGCTGCAAAGTGAGCGCTCAACCCACTGAGCCATCTCGGCTTCCCCCTCAAGTCTTGATTAACATAAAAAAGCCCCAATGTCCTGGTCTCACTCATACCTCATTTTCCCATCTTTCTGTCAAAACCACTATCCAAAATATTTTCATCATATCCTTCCTCCTATAAATATAACCATTGTTAATTTCTTTTCTTTTTTTTTTATTGTTTTTGACAGAGATAGAGAGAGAGAGAGAGAGAGAGAGAGATAGATACAGAGACAGAGAGAGAACTGAACTGGGGGAGCTCCCCAGTTCAGCATATGGTTCCACATGGGCCGGGGCCAGGATTCGATCCTTGGTCCCCGGCGCTGCAAAATGAGCACTTAACCCACTAAGCCATCCCAGCTTCCCCTAATTTCTTACCCTAACTTTCACAGTCCTACAAAATCAAGTCAAAAAATATTGTAATGATTTCTGAATGGCAATATTACAGGTTATTTCTGTAATAATTGTTGTGCATTTTCCAAATGTTTTATGTATTTATGTTCAGCTCCTAAAGACACATTTTAATGAGATACAAGAGTACAAATAACTTATACCCAACGAACTTGGCATGCACACAAAAAATTCAAAAGAACTAATGACACAGTATGAACTCTCAGAACAGTCAGTGTGGCTTTCAGATACCTTTAAGTGAAAAAAGATGGAAAAGAATATATACAGTATGCTACCTTACTGAATACTATTGAGTAAGAATGAAAAATAAAATTATACATGCGTATGTGCATATGTGTGTGTTTATATATCTGATTTTTGCAATAAACACAGGAAAGATAAACTAGAAACTAATAAAACTAATTACCTACAAAAAAGATGTTAGAAATAGGATGTAAGGATAAAGAAAGGAATGGGGCTTCTCTGAGTACATTTGTTTTAAATAGTTTTGACTCTTTAACCATATTAATGTTTCACATATCTGAAAAATTCAACGAAAGATGGGAAACCCCCAAAATAAACAAAAATAAAAGAACCTAACTATATATCACCAATAATATATACCATCAGAAGAAAAAAATTTAATAAAAAAGTAACTTTATTTCCTCAGTCTTTTTGCCTCAATATTTCCCACTGTGACCCATTCCACACTTACTGTCAAGCTCTAGCCTCTTCCTTGCCCTTGGGGTGACAGGATGCGTAGGAGTTTGGCGAGATTTGGAGGTGGAGTGCCTTGATTCAATCCTTTTAACCACATGTTCTGCTGTGGTCCAAGGGCTTTCTGTGCTCTTAGTCTTGGTTTCAACAGGCTTCTGGTATGTAGGACTGCCTTCTTGTAGCTTATCCAATTCTGCAAATAGTTCTGCGGATAGTGGTCTAAACATCTTTTCATTCCAAGATAGTTTCACAAAGAGTGTCTTCTCATTTTTCACACCCCTAGGTACCTCTTCATCTGGGGCTAAAGCTACTACCTAAATTTAGGAAGTATAGGCGAAGAGGAAGAAGTGAGAACCAATAGCCAAGGAATGTTCCATGACAGTTATGATTAAGAAGCATTTAAGCCTGCATCCGTACCTGAAACATTATTTTTCCAAACTAGAGGCACAGATATGGCACAGCATATTTCTACAGACCCTTCCTCACTGATATGCATAGCCCATGTTGCTTTCTTTTCTAGACCATTCTATTCTGCCATGCCAAATTTCCCTACAGAAACTTCTCTAAGCTTGCTCCCCTGCTCAATAGTCTAATGGCTTGCCATAATAGCAAGATCAGATTAAACTGATTTTCAGTGCCTTATAAAATATGGTCCCACTTTACATCCACAGTACTCCATATGCTTCAAAATGGCTTTCCATCACTAGCTGAACATGGCTTATCTCAGGCCTGCTCATTCTAACCACCATGCTCCTGCCTAAACACCTCCTTCCCTCTCTCCTATTCTAAACCCACCCATCTTGCTGCTTCAACGTCTGTATCTGTATTTCACCCCTTCACTCATTTAGCTTGGCATATGTCAAGCTTGTCCAATGTGCAGCCCATGGGCCACATGCACCCAGGACGGCTTTGAACGTGGCCCAACATAAATTCACAAACTTTCTTAAAACATTGTGAGATTTTTTTGTGAACTCTTTTTTTTTAGCTTATCAGCTACTGTTAGTGTTAGTGTATTTTATGTGTGGCCCAAGATAATTCTTCTTCCAATGTGACCCAGGGAAGCCAAAAGAGGATACCTCTGGCCTATATTATGCTGGGCCCATAGACTTAAAAAATCTGAATAGTCATGCCGGACCAAAGTCTCTCTGTACTACCATTAAACTAACTACCTAACCACTGTACAACCATACTTCCTTCATGATCTAACCTCACTCTGGGCTTGAAGTAGCTCGAGGAATAACCTATATCTTAGTATCCAAACCAGTGTCTCAATTCAACTTATAGCTCATTGGAACCTGATTTATCATAAAATCCCATTAACACAAATTTAACTGTAGCACTCTTTGTACTGACTTACTGAAGGGGAAGTCTTCATTTAAGCCATCATATTCAGCCTCACAATGCTTCATGCCTGCCACAAACATAGCTAAATGTAATTTTCCACTGAGGTACATCTGCTATTTCCTGTTCATTCCTCAGGTTACAACCTAAATGTCACTCCCTCCAGGTGGCTCCTAACACATGGTAAGTGCTTTAAATAAATACCTATTGAAATGAAGTAGGCAGATAAGCAGAGATGACAAACAGCAAAAAACTCATTTCTGTGGGATAAATTAGAGCCAATAACATCTTTGATATCATGCAGTTTAGGAGGAAGCCAGAAAGAAGCTTTAAGATAGAACTGATAATTAAGGTACCACCTACCTGTACAGAGCCAATGATGGTCTCAGCATTAATGTTGCTGTCACAGGCAGGGTAATCATACCAGAATATCTCTTGTTCAGCAGGCTTCCGGCCCAGCAAATTCTGTTTACAGACAGGGATTTCACAGAATCGGATAAACCACTGAACTCGAGCACGTTTCTTGGAATGAGGTTCAAAATCTAGAAGCAAGAGGTAGAAAAGGAAAGGTTAAGAAAATGAGAGAACATTTTATTAAGCACTTTGTATGTGCTAAACACTGTGCTAAGTATTTAATGATACTTGATTAACGCATGTTTTCAATCCTCACAATAACCCTATAAGGTAGGTACTGTGGCTACCTCCCTTTTATAAGGTGAAGTAATCAAGTTAAAGGGACTTAAATAATTTGTCAAAGGTCACATGATCAACCAAGCAACAATCTGACTCAATCCAGCACCCATGTTCTCACTTTGCTCCATTTTCCTAATGTCATCAAATAAATTATAAAAGGCATTTGAGAGAAGCAATTCTAATCAAGGGTACTGCAAATCTTGCAAATCAGTGATTATAAAGAAGCTACCAAGCAGCAGAAAAGCAAAAATCCTGGCAAGAATCTGAGCATCAGCCACTGAGATGACTTCTGCCAAACATACGCTTGCAATCTTCAATTTTATCACTGTAATATTACTCCAGACCAGCATTAGCTCCAAGTGAAAGGACATACATCTCGTGCCATCATCATTATCACCTCTTCTTTTCCTTAGCTCTCTTCAGAGAAAGAGTGAAGCTATCCAATGGAGCACCACACAAGGATTCTAAAATCTGTACACAAGGGCCAGTACTTCAAATACAAAAGCCCATAATGCTGAGGTGCTACCACTAGTGGATGTTAGATTAACTAGGTTTTCTTTGCACTTCTCAAATATCCTTTCTATCTCTATAATGTAAACACATCTTTACCCACTCAATCACTTCCGTCTTTTAGGCATACAAACTGCCACAGGACTAACCCCTCTTCATTCTTCTCCTAGCTCTTGGAAGAGGCAGTTGTGTAGTTTCAAATAGCTATCTTTCTTCTTAATCCTCCTTTTTGGAGTTCTGCCCCATTCCTATCTTTCACTCTTCTCTACTTTGCATAAGGTTAAAGGCTCAGAAAATCAGCTGAAGCAGTGAGTCAGGACTTGCAGGTGCCGGTTAATACTACTTTCCCTTTTGCTACTTTCAGCCTTAGGGTCAGTAGTAGCTTTCTTTACTTACTGATCTCTGGAAAACACCTTCCTTTTTTCCTCTAGCCTTTTCAACACTTATACACAAAACCCTCTGGACAAAACACCTTAAGTGTTTTTGTTTTCCTGGCTGAACATCAACTGATATACCTTCCCAATCCAACTTACCTCCTTCCTTATTAAGAATTTACATTTGCAAAATTCACTATTCCTTTCCAAAATTAAAGGATAAATCTCCATCACAGAGCAGATCACTTATTCCACACCCCCGCCTTCCTGAATTCATCCTTTCACTCCTTTCTAAAAATCCTGCTTATTAAGGCCATTCTTGTTCATTTTCATTTAGATATTTTGTATTATCTTATTGATTGAGAGAAGGTGAGAGAGGGTGAGAGAGAGAAGAGAGAGAAGGGGGAGGGTTCCGAACAGTCTCCATAGTTGTACATCATTAACTATGACAAAGTTTCATTACACACAGGTGGATGTGGGGCTGCCCAGGGGCGAGAACTGAACTGGGGATCTCCTGAATGGGAGGTGAGAACCTTTGCCGCCATCTCTGCAGTTACCAGCTGCACCACAGTTCAGCGTCTGGGTTTGCACAGGCTGGGGCCAGGATTTGATCCCTAGACTTCGTGGTTGCAAGGCAAGCGCTCAACCTGTTGAACTATTCTGGCAAATCCCATTAAGGCCATTCTTACTCCTAAAAAATAATTGAAAAGCTACATTTTTTGAGCCCTCAATCCCATTTATTCAATATTGCTCTTGTAAAATTCACTAGATGAAAGAGGGTACAGTTAGTGATTAAGTGACCCTCCCCTCAGAATCTAGGGTTCATATCCTATATGCTGCTATGAATAGAGAAATCAGCAATTGCCCACCTTCCCCAATCACCCAATTACTCATGACAAGGAATAGTTTTCATTCAACCCAAAACTTACCATCTTCAAACAGCTCAATCAATTTAGCAACATATGGATTTTCATCATCATCCCCTTCAACCAATACAAACTGTCCAACTTGGATGTGACTCTCAGTTGAACCTTCTAATGTCACACTTATTTCTCTAGAAAGTAACAGAGAACCATGTTAAGAAATCACTTAGGGTGGGCCAAGCTCTTCAGACCCTCTCATCACAGAGAAAGTGCTCTCCAACTGGAAAATCCCCTAAACAGTTCATTTCTGCTGACCAGTTCTCCTACTGGGAAGCTAATTCACATGTAAGTGGAGACAAAATGGGTTGAATAAATTGTTTTAGCATGAAAGTTTAATCCAGAAGCTTTAATATGAACCCTACTTCTCTCAGTTATTAGCAAAGAATACCAAAGGCTTCCCAAGGCATGAAAGCTGACCAATAGCACTATCAAACTGTTCAGAAATCAACATCAAATCCTACCCTGTTAATCATGCAGAATTACACAGAACCCACCTTAAAAAGATGATATCATATCCATCAAATTTTACTAACCTGATACACTATCCTTCTCTATCACTAATTGAAATATTTATGCTACCATCTTCTTGCATAAAACAAAACCTTTCCTTACCATCAACTCATATTTAGTGTCCCCCAATCCTCAATCTACAGTAACTAGAACAGGCAAGATACAAGTTATTAACAGTTTAGCCTAAAGAAGCTATATTTCCAGGACAATCAAAGCACTCTATCACTTACTTGTAGGTTTGGTAATGTAGTTTTCGATTCAACAATGGCCTGCCAACCCATGAATAAATCCGTCTGTTCTTCAGTCTTGCAGTATAGCATGCCATGGATCCTGTGTAGAAGACAGTAACTCTGAGTAATGTGATAACACTTTGATGGATTCTATGACACAGTCCCTGCCTTCAATGAATATAGCCTTTTCTGACCCAGCAACACTCCCACACATTACAAACTTAGAAAACATTTACTTTGAGGAAAAAGTGAAGCTCTGTGAAGACTAAACATAAATAATTTAGTATTATCTGTGTATATCTCATACTATGTCTATTTTTTCTTATCCAGGGAAACAGGACAATTAATATTCAAGAAACGAAACAATAGGGGATGCTAGATGGCTCAGAGGTTGTGTGCTCATTTGCAGCCCTGGGTTCTGAGGATCAAATCTCAGCCCTGGCCTGTGCGGACCCATGTGCTGAACTGGGGTGTAGTTCTCTCCTCGGTTGAGTTCTCTCCGGAGATAGCCTCCCATGCAGGAGGCCCCTGCCCATTTGTGTGGAATGAAACTGTATCAAAAACTGATGACATACAACTATGGAGACTGCTCTGGGCCCACCCCCTTCTCTCTGTCAAAAACAATAAAAAATCTTAAAAAAAAATTATTTTTTTTAAAAAGGAAATGAAATTATAAACGTTTAGAAGTACTTGCTCTGTACAAGATAAGTGGTTGGTATGAAACATTCAACAACTTGAAACTAAACCACGGTGAAACAGTGGTTATAAATATCTTAATAACACTGATAAATTTAAAAAGGGATAAACTGTAAATGCATTAAAAGACAACTCATAGTGCAGAGACAACAGAAAGAGCCAGAAACATATACTACAAGTTAGAGGACCAGGTCTTACGGCTGTTCAGGGAGGAAGGGCTTCCTTCAAGGGATTTCCTGAATTAAATATGAAATATAAGTAGATATTGATAAGATGGAATGAAATGAGGGACTACAAGGGATGGAGGCAGAAACATGCAAGAAGCATGTGGGGCAATGGAATGGGTTTCATCCATGAACACATCATATTATAACTAAATTATAGAAAAATTAACCTGGAGAGCAATCTAAAGTCTAAATGAAGAGAAAATTTATAATTAACAATATAAGAAAGAAGCCAAGTCAAGACTGGTAGGAGGGGCAAAGACGTGGAACTGGCCAGCCCCAAACCTCCGTGTGGCAGCTACAAATGGAGAGTGATGCTTTGGCCATGAAGGTTCCCTCTGAAGGAGCAAGGGATCCCAGCCCTACACCAGGCGCCCCAGCCTAAAGTACTGGTGCCAGGAAGAGGAGTCTCAAATATCTGGTTGTGAAAAACAGTAGGTATTCTGGCCTTCTGGGTGGGACAGAGGGCTGTGAGAAACCCAGACATCCTCTTAAGGGGCCCACACAAAGACTTACACTCAGGCACTCACCCTGCAGAGCCATAGTGACTCAGGAAAGCATGAGACTCCCTAGGATCCTCCCCACCCAACTCACCCAATGCAGGGAGCACTTTCTCGGCAAACAGCAAGCAACACCTGCATTGCACTCCTTCTTGGACAACTATCAGGGGGTTCAGGAGCCCAGGCAGGTGGCAACTCACCTTGGTGCATGTGCTCTAAGACTTTTGCTGAGTAGCTCCAGGCTCAGCACTGGCACCAAACCAAAATATACATTAACCCGATAACCACAACACCATCCCACTCCCATGACTTTCTGAAAGCCTGCCTCACCCAACTTGCATACTACAGAAGGCCTTATCAGTGGCTAAACCTTACTGAAGCAGGCAGGTGGCAGCAGTCCTCGGGTGTCCTTGCTTTTTGCAGAGCTACCCCAGACCCTGCACTAGTGGTAGCTATTCTTGATTCACAGCATAGCCTCTCCCCCACATGTCTCCAGATTTAACACAGGCAGCAACCAACCCCAGATCACTTTTAAAGTTCCTACCAGGTAGTCTCTGGCCAGTCACAGGCAGTTGGTGACCTGGGCCTACACCAGAGCCCCTCCCAAAGGCCCAGAAACAACAAACTTGGAGGTTGGATTCAGAACACAGCAGAGCTCCACCCAATTAGCATTACAAGCAGCATACCCAAAGAGTGGTCTCTAGAGGCAACAGAAACTGCTGGGGCAAATCCTGCTCAATGGGGTAAGACCCCCGCACAGCAGCCTGTAAATTGCAGACATGGCCAAACACCACAACCAGGCAGCCTGAGGGTCAATTCCACCGACTGATGTGCCAAATGCCATCAAGGCTCAATTATACCAGAAGGGCACACACAACCCACATAAGGAACACTCCTGGGGTACCCAGAGCAGGTGACCAGACAAGGGAGACTGTGCCACTGGGCCCCATAGGGTACCTACTATATAAGGCTACTTGGGCACCCAGAGCAGGTGACCAGACCAAGGAGACTGTGCTACTAGGCCCCATAGGGTACCTACTATAGCAGGCTACTGGCCAAGATTAGGGGACACAGTAGATCTACCTAATACATAGAAACAAACACTGAGAGGCAGTAAAAATGAATAAATAAAAAAAGAAATACACCCCAAATAAAAGAACAGGAGAAAACTCCAGAAAAAAACAAAATGGAGGCAAGCAACCTACCAGATACAGAATTACAAGAATGGTTACAAGGATGCTCAAGCAACTTGGTGAGAACTTCAACAAAATATAGCAAGCATTAAAAATAACACAGAAACCATAAAAAAGAGCCAGTGAGGAATACAATAACTGAAATAAAGAATGCACTAAAAGGAATCACCAGTGGATTAAATAAAAGAGGACTGCATCAGTAATTTGGTAGACAAGGTAGCAGAAAAACACCCAGTCAGCAATTTGAAAGACAAGGTAGCAAAAAACACCCAAACAGAATAGCACAAAAAAAGAAGGATAGTTTAAAAGACCTCTGGGACAACATCAAGTGTAAAAACATTCACATCACAGGGACACCTGAAAGAGGAGAGAAAGCAAGGGACTGATAACCTACTTGAATAATGACTGAAAACTTTCCTAACCTGGCTAAGGAAATAGACATACAAGCTTATAAAGCGTAAAGAGTCCCTGTTTGGTACAAGATGAATCCAAATAGGCTTACATCAAGACACATTATAATTAAAATGGCAAAGGTTAAAGAGAAAGAGAATCCTAAAAGCAGCAAGAGAAAGACAACTAGTTACTTATGAGGGAGCTCCCATAAGATTGTCATGATTTGTCAACAGAAATTTTGCAGGCCAGAAGGGACTGACATGAAATATTCAAAGTGATAAAAAGCAAGGACCTACAACCAAGATTACTTTACCCAGAAAAGCTATCACTTATAATTGAAGGACAGATAAAGTACTTCCCAGACAAGAAAAAGTTAAAGGAGTTCATCATCACCAAGCCAGTATTATGAGGAATGTTAAAGGGACTTCTTTAAGATGAAAAAAATAACATGAATAAAATGGCAATAACTACACATCTACCAACAATTACTTTCCATGTAAACACATTAAATAAAGGCTCTAATAAAAAGACAGGGGGATGAAATGGATAAGAAAGCAAGACCCTTACATAAGCTGCCTTTAAGAGTTACTTCAGATTGAAAGACACATATAGATTGAAAGTAAAGGGTTGGAAAAAGATATTTCTGAAGATAAACAAAAAAGCTGGGTAGCAATACATATACCAGACAAAACAGACTTTGAAATATTGCTTTGTCATAGAAAGAAATGGGTTCTTGTCACCTGCAGCAGCATGAACAGACATCTGTGCTGAGTGGAGTATGCCAGACGGAGAAAGATTTCACTTATACGTGTGGCAGCAAAAGAGCAAAATAAACAGAAACAAAATCACATACTTAGAGAACATTTTGATGGTTGTCAGATGGGAGGGGATTTGGGGGTAGGTAAAAAGGGGAAAAAGAGGGGAAGCTGGGATGGCTCAGTGGGTTAAGTGCTCACTTTGCAGCGCCGGGGACCCAGGATCGAGTCCCGGCCCCGGCCCGTGTGGACCCATATGCTGAACTGGGGAGCTCCCCCAGTTCAGTTCTCTCTCTGTCTCTATATCTCTCTCTCTCTCTCTGTCAAAAACAATAAAAATAAATAAATAAATATTAAAAAGGGGAAAAAGGAATTAAAAAGTACAAATTTGTTGTTATATAGTCATGAGGATGTAGGTTATAGCGTAAGAAATATAATATGGGGAAGCCAGGGTGGCTCAGTGGGTTAAGTGCTCACTTTGCAGCGCCAGGGACCGGGGATCGAATCCTGGCCCCGGCCCATGCGGAACCATATGCTGAACTGGGAGCTCCCCTAGTTCAGTTCTCTCTCTGTCAAAAAAGAAATAAATAAAAAATATTAAAAAAGAAATAAAAAATATTGTAATAATTAATGCATAGTGTTAGATGGGTACTAGATTTATTTGGATGATAGATGGGAGGGGGTTTGGGGGCAGGGTGAAAAAATGAAGAGATTAAGAAGCATAAATTGGGAATTACAAAATAGTCATGGGGAAGTAAAGCATAGAGAAAATAGTCAAAAAAACAGTAATAGCTATATATAGTGTCAGGTGGGTACTAAGAGTAGTCAAGGGGATCATTTCTTAAATTATATAAATATATAACCCTTATGCTGTACACCTAAAATTAATTAAAAATAATATTGAATGTCAACTATAATTGAAAAATTATAAAAGGAGGGAAATTGTGAAGGGAAGGAAGAGGTCCAAACTTCCAGGAATAAAATAAGTCATGGGAATGTAATGTACAGCATAGGAAATATAGTCAATGATATCGGTACAGTGTGATATAGTATCCGGTGGTTACTGGACTTGTCTAGGTAAATAAATGTTGAATGACCATGGTGTACACTTGAAACTAACATAATATTATATGTTAGCTATAATAAAAATAAAAAACCGGAGAAGCAGGGATGGCTCAGTGGGTTAGGCACTCACTTTGCAGCCCCAGGGACCGAGGATTGAATCCTGGCCCCGGCCCCTGCGGACCCATATGCTGAGCTTGGGAGTGCCCCCAGTTCACTTCTCACCGGGGCAAGACCCGTGCCCAGTTCCTGCCCTGTGCAGCCCCGCCTACCTGTGGAATGAAACTATGTGGAAAAACCAATGATGTGCAACTATGGAGACGGTTCTGCGCCCTCCCCCTTCTCTCTGTCTCTGACTGTATCTCTCTCTCTGTCAAAAACAATAAATAAATCTTAAAAAAAAATAAAAATTACTCATTTCCATAAAATTAAAAAATAAATAAATAATTGTAAAAAACAGAAAAAAAGAAAAAAGAAATGACAATTTATAGCACACACACCCCCACACTGCCCATGGGGAATTATGAAGAAATAGAGTAAGTTTAAGTAATCAATAAGGAATAAAATTGGAGGTATCATAGAACCTACAGATAGTAAAACTTAAGAGAATATTATAAACAACTTTATGGCAATAAATAGTGCATTTATAAAAACCAATCAAGTTTTATAAAGTTTAATATCACACACATTACTGATAACATTTCAATAAAAAGTCAAGAAAATATGCATCATACACACTTTTTAAAAAAGATTTTTATTGTTTTTTGACAGACAGAGACAGGGCCCAGAGCAGTCTCTATAGCTGTATGTCATTAGTTTTCTACATAGTTTCATTCCAGGTAAGCTGGGGGCTATGCAGGGTAGTAACTGGTCAGGGGCCTCGCACATGACAGGCACACCCCCGTGGGTTGGGGGCCTCCTACGTAGGAAGCTTACCCCAGTTCAGCAATGAGTCCACATGGGCTGGGGGTTTGATCCTTGGATCCTGGGGATGCAAGGGGAGCACTCAACCCGCTGAGCCATCCAGGCATCCCCACATCTTACACACTTTAAAAAAAATGTTATTGTTTTTGACATAGAGAGAGAGAAAAAGAGAAGGGGACGGCCCAGAGCAATCTCCATAGGTGCATGTCACTGATTTTCTACATAGTTTCATTCCACAGGTGGGTTCAGGGCTACACAGGGCAGGAACCAGGCCTGTGGTCTCCAGCATAGAGCTCACCTGGTGAGAACTAAACTTGGGGCACACCCAGTTCAGCATATGGGCCAGCATTGGCCAGAGCTGGAATTCGATCCTCAGACTCTGAGGTTGCAAGACGAGCACTCAACCCGCTGAGCCATCCCAGCATCCCCTTTTTAAAGATTTATTCTTATTGTTTTTGATAGAGAAAAAGAAGCATCTTACAAATTCACAGCACAAGAAACAATTAATGAATAGTTCTGTATTTTAAAATTGAATCAATAACTAAAAACCTTCCCACAAAGAAAGCTCTAGGTCCAGTTAGTTTTACTGGTTGATTCAAACCAAATATTAAGGAAAAAATAATAACTAACCCATTTTATGAAGCCAGCATAATCTTGATATCAAAGTATGACAAGGTCATTAGTAAAAAAAATTGTAGCCCAATCACATTTATAAATACACAAAAATCCTAAGCAAAGTGTTAGATAAATGAATACAGAAATATATAAGAGAGCTAATATGTAATGATTAAGGTGGATGTATTTCAGAAATAGATGGTTTAACATTCAAAAATTCAATCAGTAAGGCAACTAATCTGTTTATGACAAAAAACAGATCAGAGATTGCCAGAGACCTGTGTGGAGGGGTGGGCAGGAGGAAAGGAACTTTGAGAGGATTACAGATTGTGTGGAAATTTTTGGAGGACACTGATAAGTATATTCAAACCTTGAGCAGGCATATCCAATGACTGTGCTCTCAACCACTTCATTTTATGTGAAAGTGGATAATGTTAAACATATGCCTGACTGAGAAAGCTCACTTCTCCTGTGATTAATGCAGTAATTCAGGTATTCCAGACGCTGAGAGGTCAAATGGACATTAATTTCCATACCCATAAAATAGGATAATAGAACCTTTCTTTCATTCAACCAAAATTTATTAATCACCCGCTGTGTGCCAGGCCATTCTAGGATTACTGACGATTGTGTGAGAAAATGCAAAATGGTAATTAAATTCACTCGCTCACTTCCTTTATATTGCCCCATTATGGTTAAAACCGTTGCAGAGGGACTTGGTAAAATATGCTCTCACCTTAGAAACTTCTACTGGCATTAACAAACACCCAGTATAGCAGAGAAGAGGATAACATTTTTATAGACAACTAAAATCGAAAACTGACATATTTAATTATCGCAGTTTTACAGATAGATGGTAGCCTCAGATAAGAATCTTGCATCTCATGCCTCTAAATCCGAAGCTTTTTCCAACCGTCAAAACAGAGGCCTTTCTATTCCAGGATTAGACTACATAAAGTGGAAGAGGTGCCATTAGACTTCTCTCCTGGAAAAGATGAGATGGATTGAGGGCTCAGCAGTTAAGAGCAGCTCAATAGAAAAAAGACCTGGGCTGGAGACCAGGCCGCTCAGTCACAAACAGCGACCCGGGCAAGTCTCTCCGAGCGCAACGGCTACATCCGTAAAATGGGGTAGTAACTTCTGCTCTTTCTTCCCTGTGGTGCTTGCTACACCAGAGTTCAGAGGGAGAAAAGATATGATGCTTCTTAAGGGCAATGCAGATAGAAGAGACGGCTAAGATCATTACTAAGAGTTTCATAACGCTGAAGTTAGCAATGCTCACGCTTCTAGGTTGGATTCAGGCTCGCAGTCATTGGCGGAGCGGGAAGATTTTTAGCATTCGGGCTGTGAAAACGGAACACTCCTAATGGACTTAGAACAGCGCCTGGCATTTAGCAGTGGCTTAGTAAATATCTGCTGGATGAATCAATGACTGAGTGAGTCTACAAAGAACTTCCTCAGTCCCTCGGGTTCAGGTTCCCCTCCAGCCTGCCAAACGCCACACTCGCCGGGCGCCGAAGCTTCTTAAACCTAGACGCAAGCCCGCCACTTTTCACCGTCTCCGCTCCAGGAGCTCGTGGAGCGGCAGCAATGCTTACCTGCACCAGATGGTCTCCTCCTGTAGCCACTGAGCTGCTGCCAGTTCCTTGCAAGGACTGGAAAGAAAGTGGAGAGAAGAAAATTTCGCGCCAAACGCCGTGGCTCCGCCTCCAGGCTGTCTCCGCGTTCCGTCACCAACCAGCCCTCCCGTCCCGCCCACCTAAGAGGAACGCATGACGTACGTACGCCAACGTGCAGCGGCCATTATTGAAACCATGGGCGACGCCATTTGCGGATGTTCTTTACACTGCCGCATTTCCGGTTTCAAGATTGTCGCCTAAGCTATTTAAATAAGACTTCCTCCACCTCGCTCCATTTCTCACTGATATTTTTTTTACGTGGATGTGACGCACTAAAGGACCCGACGGAAATAGAACTGGAGGCGTTCTAAAATGGCGAACCGCACGGTGAAGGATGCACATAGCATCCACGGCACCAACCCTCAGTATCTAGTGGAGAAGATCATTCGGACGCGAATCTATGAATCCAAGTATTGGAAAGAGGAGTGTTTTGGGCTTACGGGTGAGTGGGAGCGTGCCGACACCCAACCCCATCGGCCGCTCTGTGGCTCAGTTCTCCAGGGAGCCATTAGGATTGCCCCCCAGGGGGTGAGACGAGGGGAATCCTGAGCGCCTACTAGGTGCCTAGACTTGTGTTGGGCTTTGGGCACATAGATGATAGGGTCTTGTTCCGAAGGACATCTTGGTTGGGTTCTTTGAATCATTCCATGTTTAATAACTTGCTGGGTTCCAATGTTAAGTTCCGTGACCCCCGTCAATATCCCCGGAACCAAATTCGTGATTTTACTATCCCTAAATCTGGAACACTTGCAGTATTTCCACGTTGGATTCCTAATGTAATATCAGTTCTTCAGAGAAGTCTTCCAGGTAGTCTTTTCAGCTTTGTTCGAATTCTGACTCCTCTTTTTAGTAGCCCTGTTACTCCATTGAGCCATGGCTTCCTCTGCTATGAAACGAGTATAATAATACCACCACTCCCGGTTGTTATAATCACTGAATGTAATAACGTATGAAAAGTGTTTGGTATAGTTACAGGTATATATTAATAAAAACTACTCAATGTTAAATGGCAATGCTGGTGCTAGTTTTTACCACTATTAAATACTGCTGCTGCCACCACGGCTAGTTGGCATTCTATGGAAGAATCATATTGTTTCTTATTCTATAGTTCTCTCCTTTGATGATCTCCGTAACATAGTTACTTACATCCTGTACATGTAGGTGCCTTCGGGTTCATCTCCAACCCAGATCTTTTCCTGAGATATTAATTCCAAGACATGCCAACTCAATATGTTCAAAAATGAACTTGGGACCTTTTAGCCTCCTGTTACATTCCCTTGTGGTATATTTTCTAGATTTGAACTAACAGGGCCAAAGAAAGGTGGAATGACTTGCCCTAGTTCATTTCACACAGCTAGTGTTTTTTACAACTACATTGATGAGAAGTTTGTTCAAGGTTATGTAGCTGTTGCTTGTGGGTTTTTGTGTTTTTTTTTTGAATTTTGAAAAAGGAGCTTTGTAATCAATCTGCCATGTTCAGTGATTAAAAGTAACTCCACAGAGTGCTTTGATCATAAATTCTTAACTGTATGTCTAGTGATGCCCCAAGGCTATAACTTCTTGTTAAAAGTTTTTATCTTTGCCCTAATCAAGCCCTGTTCATGGTTCTAGTGCATCTAGGTTAACACACCTCTGAAGTGTCAGTCATCCTCTTTTGGGGAACACATAATCTTCTTAACTATTCTGTAATTTAATCATAGAGATTTCCCCATCTTGCTTTCTCTCACCATCATGTAATCTTCCTTAATTACAAATGTATAGCAGGAACTGTGAAACGGTCATTCTCTAGAACATTTGAGATCTTGTTTCCCAGCATATCATCAGTTTGGCTCAAATCAACTCTTAAACATTTTTCTATTGGTTTGGACATTCTTGTGTTGACACTTTTAACTCCTAATCTGGCAATTTTTCCCCTAACATGATGGTGACAAGTGTGGATTCTGAAGTTAGACTGGTTTAAATCCAGGACTTTCTGGCTGTGGACCTTGAGCAAGTCACTTAACCTTTCTTAGGCCTCATTTTCCTTAGCTGAAAACAGTGCTAGAATTTACCTCATGGCTTATTGTGAAGATTGAACAAGATAATATGAAGTGTTTAGCAGGGTATGTGGCATATGGTACTCCATCGATGCATAATCATCACTTATTATTACTATTAGTACACACTTGTTCTTCTAATATTAAATTGTTGAGTATTCAGAAGCATCAAACCTTGAACTAACTTCTCTCCACTTGAAAATGGGAAAAACTTAGACCTAATATATCTGAGATGCCCCTCTGTTTTTTGTTTGTTTGTTTTTAGCTGAACTTGTTGTTGATAAAGCCATGGAGTTAAGATTTGTGGGTGGTGTCTATGGTGGCAACATAAAGCCAACTCCCTTCCTGTGTTTGACCTTGAAGATGCTTCAGATTCAACCAGAGAAGGATATTATTGTTGAGTTTATTAAGAATGAAGACTTCAAGTGAGTAAAATGTTAACTAGCTAATACAAAAGCTTCAATTTCACTAGTACAGAATTTGGCTTTGGTTAAGAGAAGTGATAACAATGTATCTCATTTCCACAGAGAATTCCACTCTAGGATTTTGCTCTTGAACTCTTGAATTTGTATTTTCTGTTTTGATTGTCTTGATCTTTACTTTTTCAATTTTGGTAACTTTCCCCCAAAAAAGTACTTCACAAAGTACTGTGCTCAAGGGTGAAGAAAACAACATAGTATGGTAGATAAAATGAATTTTTGGTGTTAGATATAGGTTCATGTCCAGACACTGTTACTTATAAACTGTGACCTTAGAGAAGTTACTTAATTTTCTAAGCTTTATTTTCTTTACCTGTAAAATGGAGATAGTAATATCAACTCAGGAATGATGTGAAAGTTAAAGAAGATAGTGCTATAAATCTCACAACAATGTGTGTTGCATGGGAAACACTCCAAAAGTATGAGCTGCTCTTACTTTAATTATCCATTCTCAAGAAACTACCAGACAAGTATAAGAGAAAAACATAATAGGTTACTATGTGTCACCCTCTATTCTAAGGGATTTACATATAATAATTTATTTAACTTTCATAATAAGCCTGTAAAATTATTATACCCATTTGCAGGGGAAGAAATTTAGGCATAAAGAGATTATGTTATTTCCCCAAGGTCAAATAATTAATGGCAAAGCTGGATTCAGAGTCTTATTCTTTGCTACTCTGTTATCTAGGTAGAAATTTGAAGTGTAATTGGATATAGGAAAAAGGAAGGAATCTTACAAAATTTTAAGAGCTAGATAGCTAACTTTTATTAGGCATTTACTATGTGCTATATGCTATGCTTAGCACTTTGCACACATTTCTTAATACTCCAGGTCAGCAAATTAGATGCTATCATCTGCATTTGACTAGGAATGTGAAAGCAAATAACTTGCCCAGTGTTACAAAGTTAGTAAATAATGGAAACAGAATTTGAACGCAAATGACTTTGACTTTTTTCCAGAAGCAGCATTCTGCTGCCTGGCAACAATTTATATAGTCATGTCTATATGTATTAGTTCTTGTGTTGTAAGTAAATATATGTTATACTGTTATTAAATTCATTATCTCATTTGATTCTTAAAATACTCCTATGTGGTAAATAGGTTCTTAGTTTTGCAGATGATATAATAGACTGAAAGTTGAACAACATGTCCCAAGTTCCCGCAATCAGTAAGTGGTAGAATGGAAACTTGAACCCATGTCTCCTTATTTTAGCTCTTTCTACTGTCCTATGGTGCCTATAAAATTGCAACTTTCTCATCTACCAAAGAGAAGAAAAAAGTTGTTTATCCACTGTCATAAGTAAAGCTAGTTGTAAAACTCGGGAACTTTTTAGGATAAACTTTTAGAACATTTTAGAACGTTTTAGGATTTGTTGTTTCACATTTATTGGTTAGGTATGTCCGCATGTTGGGAGCACTTTACATGAGGTTGACAGGCACTGCAATTGATTGCTACAAGTACTTGGAGCCTCTGTACAACGATTATAGAAAAATCAAAAGCCAGAACCGAAATGGAGGTGAGTATGTGACTGGATTTTCATTCCTGAGCCAGTTTTTATTTCACCAGTATCAGTCCTCACATTGTCACATATATTGTGAGTGCTCTCATTCATTTCCTTTGTGGGGAATATTCCATTAGACTACTAATTTCGTGTTAGCCTTACCCAGTCCTGTCTGCTCATCTTTCCAACTACATCTTTTTTTTTTAAGATTTATTTTATTGTTTTTGGCAGAGAGAGAAACAGAGACAGAGAGAGACAGAAAGAAGGGGGTGGGGTGGGGGGCAGAGCAGTTTCCATAGTTGTGTGTTATCAGTTGTTTTTTTTTAAAGATTTATTTTTATTGTTTTTGACAGAGAGAGAGAGAGATACAGAGACAGAGAGAAGGGGCAGGGCCCAGAACATTCTCCATAGTTGCACATCATTTGTTTTTCCATATAGTTTCATTCCACAGGTGGGAGTGGGGCTGCACAGGGCAGGAACTGGGCCGTGGTCTTCACCCCGGTGAGAACTGAACTGGGGGCACTCCCCAGTTCAGCATATGGGTCCACATGGGCCGGGGCCGGGATTCTATCCTCAGTCTCTGAGGCTGCAAAGTGAGTGCTTAACCCACTGAGCCATCCCGGCTTCCCCAGTTACCGGTTTTTGACATGGTTTTATTCCACACAGGTGGGCAGGGGCCACACAGGGTGAGAACTAGGCTGGAGGCCTTCAGCCTGGGAGGCATGCCTCCTTGAGCCAGGGGCCAAACCGGGAGGCAAGAACTGAATTGGGGGCCTCCCACATGGGAATCACACCCCAGTTCAGCATATGGGTCTGCAAGGGCCAGGATTCAATCCTTGGTCCCTGGGGCTACAAAGTAAGCAAGCACTCAACCCGCTGAGCCATCCTGGCTTCCCACAGCTGCATCTTATGTTATTCCTGTCCTTGCTCATGTGCTCCATCCCATAACATCTACCTCTAAAATGACCTTCTCCATAAAAGCCTTCCCCAAACCTCCCAAATTAGTTTTCCATATGTTACATCTTTCGAGTTTTTACTGGCCTCTCCTATCACTATACTTCATACTGCAGTATATAGATTAAGTGTACTTACTCATACTTAAGTAAGAGTCCCATTGAAAAATAAGAGAGAAGGGAAAGCCGGGACGGCTCAGTGGGTTGAGCGCTCGCTTTGAGGCCCCGAGGACCGAGAATCGAATCCCGGCTCCGGCCCAGGCGGACCCACATGCTGAACTGGGGAGTTCCCACAGTTCGGTTCTCTAGCTGTCTCTGTCTCTGTCTCTCTCTCTCTCTGTCAAAAGTAAAATAAAAAAATAAATATGCACTGAAGATAAAATAATTCCTCTCTATAAATATAAAAAGATATAAAAAAAAAAAAAAGAAAAATAAGAGAGGCAGCTCCATACCTTTTACAGGGAGACACTTGTAATGGTAAGGTGGAATTTGGGATTATGACTTCACAATCTTTTCTCATTTAGTATCATAAAAGTTTAGTGACGTTTGCCTTTCCCCTCTACGTGTATCACTAAGCAGTGTGGAGGTTAAGAATTTGGTATTGGGGGATGCCGGGATGGCTCAGTGGGTTGAGTGCTCATCTTGCAGCCCTGGGGTCAGAGGATCAAATCCCGACCCTGGCCTGTGCAGACCCATATGCTGGGGTGAGCCTCCTACGTGGGCGGTCCCCTGGTTTGTCTCCCACCCCAGGCGTGCTTCCCATGTGGGAGGCCCCCAGCTTGTTCCTGCCCTGCTCGGCCACTTACCCATCTGTGGATTGAAAACTGTAGAAAATTAATGACTTGCAACTATGGAGACTGCTCTGGGCCCTCCTCCCCTTCTCTTTGTCTCTGTCAAAAACAATAAAGATAAATCTTTTTTTAAAAAGAATTTGGTATGATACTTTAAACTTCATTAACTTATTCATTCGTTGAATAAATACATAGTAAGTGCCAACTTTATGCCAGGTACTGTGTTATATACTTTGGAAATAACATGGTGAACAGATGGTCATGTCCATAATGAACTTATTATTTTTAATTATGTTAAATTAAGATAGGGTTTTTCAACCTATTGACAATTTGGGCTAGATAATTCTGTTATAGGGAACTGTCCTGTGCATTATAGGATATTTAATATCATCCCTGGCCTTCACTCACCAGATGTCAGTAGCACCATTTAACCTGCCCCAGTTACCAGGGGCAAAACACCCCTGGTTGAGAACTACTAAAATAAGGTAATGTTTACTGTAGAAATTTTGAAATTGCTCCATTTACCATATAAGATGCATGTTCTATATTCAGAAACATAATCTGTTCACATGAGAAATTATACTTTAGTTATATAATCTATTAAAGAACATCACCCCTATACAATTCACTACTATTTGTGCTTGCTTTTGTGTTTGTTTCTCCTGTTAATAGGGACAGCTTCATTTATCCCTTTATCCCCAGCTCCTAAAAGAGGCCTGATACACAGATGGTCTCAGTTAAGGTGAGTTGAATAAATGAATATAGGCAGTGATGACAGACTATGAAGGGCTATAGGTTGAGCCCAGGTTTGACAATAGTCCGTCCCTTCTGGTTGTGATTGCCACACTGCAGCTGCTTTACTAATGAATGTGCAGAGAATGGGAAGCTGCAAAATTCACACTTTCTGTGCTAAGGTACTTTCTGTACCTTGTTAGCTATTTTACATACAGTCTTTCACTTCTTTTACGTTTTGACTATCTAAATGTATTTACTATCTAAATCATAAGTTGCTTGAACTTACGATTTTTCTTTCAGAGTTTGAACTGATGCACGTAGATGAGTTCATTGATGAACTATTGCACAGTGAAAGAGTATGTGATATCATCCTGCCCCGGCTACAGGTAAGAGGTAAAAGTCTCGTACCTGAGTCATCCTTCTCCCTCCTAAAACAGGCAGACAGACAAACACACATATATAATAAATCATTGAAGCTGATGGATTCCAGGAGTCTTAATAAGTAGTCTTCATGTCTATGAAAAAGATTGGGGATTGGGAGTGAGAGGAAAGCAAATTATTTGAAGGGTAGGGCTTTAAAAGTAAATAATTAACACAAGAAAATTTGTTTAAAATGTTGTATCAAGAAGATTGAACCTAGGGTAGAATTTTTAACTTTGTGGGTAGCTTTTTGCAAATTGATCTTCATGTAACAGTTCAGGATATAAAACATAAAAGGAGGGTCATGAGTGGAAGATTTAAGACCTTAACTGCTGAAATACCACTGTAATCATCCGGCCTCCCTTTCCTAGAGATAAATGATGGCCCATGAAGCACCTTTCAGGAACAGTTTTTTCATAGTATGATTTTAAAACTTGTGTTAAAAATACAAAGGGAAAACAGATATAATTGGTAGCCTAAAGAGATGAGGAGTGTGGAGAGATGACTGAACAGGGAATTAGGAGACCTAAGTTTCTGGGTTGTTACTGTAGCTGACTAGCTGTGGGACCTGGTTTGTTTTTTTCCCCCATCTATAAAATGGAGAAATTAGACTACTTTAGTAGTCGTTAAAGTACTCTGTGGGACTGTTTTAAGGCTACTGAGAGGAATAAGAGGAGACAGCCCCATAGATCCCAACCAGGGCAGCTCCTTTTTTCTTTCAAGTTATATATTGGGCTTGAGAGTGAGATTTCATTTGAACAAAGCCTTTTTTGCGTTAAATGGCTTTATTAAAGTATAAGTGACATAGAATAAACTATATATATTTAATGGGTGTAGTTTGGTAAGTTTTGACATATGTATATACCCTTGAAACTATCATCACAATCAAGAATAGTGAATATATCTACCCCAAAAAGTTTACCTCTCACCTTTTATGTAGTCCCTCCTTCCCACTTCTCCCCCTCACCCCTAAGCAACCACTGATACGCTGTCTGTCATATTTGCATTTTGAAATTAATACAATACATTCTCTTTACTCATGTGTTTATGCAGAATTACAAGACAAAATCAGTCTACAAAAGTCAGTTATATTTCTGTACACTAACAATGAACATTTGTAATTAAAATTTTATTGAAGAGGTATTTACAAAAAATATAAGGATAATTTTATCAGAAGATACGCAAAACACTTAAAACTACAGAACACATTGAGAGAATCTGAAGAAAACTTAAATAAATGGAGAGATATGTTCATGGTATATCTTATATTATTATTTACAATTGTTTCATTGTCAATTCTCCCAAATTAATCTAAAGATTCAATTCCAGTCAAAATCCAGTAGACTTTGGTAGAACTTAACAAGCTGATTCTAAAATTTATATGAATATGCAGAGGATCTAGGTAGGATATCCAAAATGACTTTAAAAAAGAACAATATAAGAGGACAACTACTACCTGATTCCAAGACTTGATGCAGTACCCAAGACAGTGTTGTATTGGCTGGTAGACAAAGGGATCAGTGGAACCAGAAATAAATGCATGTGCATAGATACAGAGGATGCCAAAAATGTACACACATTTTAAGAAAGAAAAAAAACTATTAAAATTGCAATACTTAATATATACCAATAACAAAGATGAGTATAAGTAATGTTTGACTTCTGCAATTAAAAGAGGTGCTGAAAGTGGTTACCATCAGCATTTATGTAATATATAAATAACATCTCTTAAAATGTATATACATTTTTTGGCACCCCCGGTATATATGGTCAGTTGGTTTCCTACAGAGATGTCAGGGCAAAGTCATTGAGAAAGAATGTTGTTTTTAATGAATGGTGCTGGAACAATTGAGTAGCCACATGAAAACAAATCTCTACCCTTAGCTGACATGATATAATATATAAAAATAACTTGAAGGGGATAATAGACCTAATTGTAAAAACTAAGAATATGAGGTTTCTAAAAGAAAACAGTAGAAAATCTTAGTGACTTTGGGTCTGACAAAAGAAAGCATGAATTATTTGTTAAAGTTTAATAAATTGGTCTTTTTAAAAACTAAAAACTTGCTTTACAAAAGACACTGTTATAAAACAAAAAGGTAAACCACAGTATGGAAGAATTTGTTTGCACAACATATATCCAACAAAGGTCATGAATCTACATATATAAAGAACTCTGGAGTTTAATAACAAAAAACAACCCAATGGAAAAATGAACAAAAGATTCTAACAAACATTTTTTATATACAGTTGGCCAATAGCACATAGGATGTTCAGTGCCATTAGTCATTAGGGAAATGCAAACTAAAACCATAGAAATACACACTATATACCTTTAAGAATGTCTAAAATCAGAAAGACTAATCATACCAAGTGTTGGTGAGAATGTGGGAGAACTACACTGATGGCGACAATACAAAATGGTACAATTGCTTTGGAAACGTTCAACAGTTTCTTAAAAAGTTAATCATATATTCAGCCATTACACAACTAGGTATTTACTCAAGAAATGAAAGTACATGCCACACAAAAACTTATATGCAAGTAATCTTAACAGCTTTATTTGTAATGGCCAGAAACTGGGAACAGTCTTAAGTGTCCATCAAGTGAATGGATAAACAAGTTGTAGTATGTCCATACAGTGGTACTACTCAGCAGTAAAAATGAAATACTAATACACAACAGTGTCGATGAATCTCACTATTATTATTATCCTTAGTTGCTTTCATTATTTTTAGAAAAACTAAGAAGTGGAATACTCTGAAATGTAATCAAGTTGTATATAAGGCTTCCAAACCCCATTCAGCTCTGGGCAAGCCTACTCATGTAAATGAGGTGGTCTGCATGGAGTCTAGAAGATTAAAAACAGTCCTCACTGAGAAATTGAAATGTGATTTACATAGCCAAGAGGTGTGTTCTGGTGTGGACCTCTTCATGTCCTGGATGAAGTGACCTTTACAATTGACTACCTTTTGCTCCGATTCTGTTCTTATAAGGTAACCAGTAGGTCACCAGTTTACCTTCTCATATGCCCTGACAATGGCAAGGAGCTGCTATGGAATGAATCCTAATTTCATCAAACACATATAGTATGGATTAATATGTTGACTTTAGTCACTTCCAAGTTTGGTGAGCATTAGGGATTCTGGATGCTCTTCTGATGCAGTCCTAGATCCCAAACTGTGGTGATCCTGTGACTGGACATCCCTTTTCCAAGAAGTCCTTTTCTGAGAATTGACTTTACTAAGTGGCATTTTTGTCACATTTCTTCCAACTTTTACAGAATTTTGTTAGGGATGAGTGAGAGCTAAGTAGCATACAAATGCTACAATTTATTCTAGGGTTATCCAACATTATATCCTTGGCACAAGAAAATGATAATGGATCTTATGAGTCAGCCAGCCCCTCTAGCAATTTTGAACTCACCTGTGCCTTTCAAGTCCTTGACAAGCACTGCTCACAAATAAAGTGGAACCAGGAGATGAATTATGTCCTGGGCCTTGTTGAAAATGCATGACTATACAGCTCCCTAAATCTTGAGTCTAGTAGATAATTGGTGCTACTTTAAAGCAGGACCCAAGGCACTCTTCTTCCCCTAAACTGGGCTGAGCTTCAGTGGATCTCTTGGGGTAGATTCTGGTCTGAGCCTCTTCTTGCAGAACTACCAACCAATAGTCTCATCTATGAAGGCCACATTTTTAAATCAAAGCTACAACTACACTGACTGATATCCCAGTGACCTTAAGAGTGTAAGATCACAGGGAATAGAGTCAACAGAAAATGAAGATAATCCCTTCAGCTTTGCATTTGTCTGTTTATAGAACTAAAGAGTGGATAGCAGCGTGTCCAACCTTTTAGCTTCCCTGGGCCACATTGGAAGATTATCTTGGACCACATATAAAATGCTCTGATGAGCTTAAAAAAGATTGGGGTGGGAGGGTATCTCGTATTTTTTCTTTTTTTTAAAGATTTAATATTTAAGAGGTGGGAGAGCAGGAGGAGGGCTCAGAGCAGTGTCCATAGTTGTACATCATTAGTTGTGACATGGTCTCATTCCACACAGGTGGATGTGGGGCTGTGCAGGGTGGGAACCAAACAGGTGGGGGCCTCCTGCATGGAAGGCAAGAACCTTCACTGCCAAGCCTGCCAAGCCATCCTGGCGGTTACCAATTTTGACTTAGTTCATGTGAGTTTGCATAGGCCGGGGCCAGGAATCAAAACCTGGACCTTGTGATTGCATGGCAGGTGCTCAACCGCTAAACTACCCTGGCATCTCTTATTGTGTTTTAAGAATTTGTGTTAGGCCTCATTCAAAACCATTCTGGGCTGCAGGTTGTACATGCTGGTGCATAGATTATTCCAGGTATTTTCCTTAGGAGAATCTTTTTTTTTTTTTTTTTTTTTATATCTTTTTTTTATATTTATAGAGAGTAATTATTTTATCTTCAGTGCATATTTATTTCCATTTTACTTTTGACAGATAGAGACAGAGACAGAGACAGAGACAGCCAGAGAACCGAACTGTGGGAACTCCCCAGTTCAGCACGTGGGTCCTGCCTGGGCCGGAGCCGGGATTCGATCCTCGGTCCTCATGGCCTCAAAGCGAGCGCTCAACCCGCTGAGCCGTCCCGGCTTTCCCCCCTTAGGAGAATCTTGATGTCTTTGGAATGAAATTGCCTCAGCTGTTGCTTCATAGCTTTTGCTAATCCCAGAAGACTACTCTTGGGGCTTCAGGACATAGAGCTAGGAAGGCTCCTTAACTCTCACTGTGTACTTTGCAGAAACGCTATGTGCTAGAGGAAGCTGAACAACTGGAGCCTCGGGTTAGTGCTCTAGAAGAAGACATGGATGACGTGGAGTCTAGTGAAGAGGAGGAAGAGGAGGATGAGAAGGTCAGGTACCTGGGAGCTTAAGGGTTGGAGGAGGGATAGTTATAGATGGGAATTATCATTTTATTGTTTTCCTTTTTTTTCTTTAACAAAAATACAGTATTTAAATAGGCCTTGATTAATTTCTTAGCTCTGCTATATGTATATATGTGGATGAGGGCTGTCTAAAAAGTATCCAGCCATATCATATGAAAAAGAGGTATTTATGGCTGGATTTTTTTTTCCAGACAGCCCTTGTATATTGTGCAAATTACCTAATATCAGTTTTCTCCTCTTTAATGCAAGGATAATAATACCTTTTCTTAGGACTTAGGAGCATTCAATGAGTTGATATACAAAAAGCCCTTAGCATAGTATTGGGACATTATAATTGCCTAATAAGTGGTAGCTATTAAAATTAATGGGGATAAAAATAATACTGTTTATAATTGAACCCATTTTAGGACTAAGCCTGGTTTAGGAGAGAAAATGTGCCTACTGCATGGTCATATTCTTTCATTATTGTTCATAATGAATAGTTGAAAACAACCAGGTTGTCAGGGAGCAGGAAGGTAAAACTATTACCAATTCAAAAGACTATTAGGCAGCCATTGAAACTGTTAGGAAAAGTATATGATAATGTGGAAATGCTGCGGTAAGTTAATAAAAAGCCTAAGACATTTGTCATTAAAGTAACAATATATGTACAAAAAAGGCCAAGGGGAAATATAAGAATGCTACTAGTAGCTAATGGGTACTGAAACAGTACAAATAGAAGTGTAGCTCTGAGTCATGAGGCTCCCTTTTTGGGTGAATGCAGAAGTGCAATCATTCCTGAATTCAAAGCCATTCAGAAGCTGCAGTGCTCTTCTGTGGTGAGTGACCCAAAAGTGGCCTTTTTTTTAAGGAAAATTTTAACCACATACCAAAATGAAATGTGCCTCAGTTTACCCATCAGCCTAGTTTGAGCAGTGATCAACTCAGCCATTTTGTTTCTTCTACATCTCAACTCAGTTGCTCCCACTAATTATCTTGAAGCAGATCACAGCCATCATCTATTTCATCCACAGTATGTTAGACGACATGGGCTTCATTTAAATATAACCATGATATATCATCACCCCCCACCCCCCAGTCAACAATTCTTTAATACCATCAAAATATATTCTGTACTCACATTTCCCAAACTATCCTATATTTTTTAATAGTTTCATTCAGTATTTAGACAAGGTCCATAAATGTAATTGGTTTTTATGTCCCTTAAGTATCTTGTAGTCTCATCAGTACCCTTGTTTTTTCTCTTGCAATTTCTATCAGGTAAGATTATAAATTTGCACAATCTATTTTTGATCATTTGTCCCTTGTTATCTAGACGCTTAAGTGGATTTGGGGGTTTTAGCCCTTTTGGAGTGGTGCAACACTGCTTCATAGGTAGTGGTGTGCCCTTCCCCTAGTATGAACCAAAGTCTGGCTGTGTCTTTTTGTTACTGATGATCTGTTCCTAGATCCATTAGGAGTTGTAAAATGGTGACACTAATTCTTTATTTCATCATTTGTTATGTGTAATATTACTATAACGAGAAACCTCCCAAACCAGCATTTAGTTTTCATAGGTATAGTTTATATAGGAAAGGCAAGGTGTAAATATTGCCCTTAGTTTTTAAAATGAATTGATTCCATTGTATCTTCCAACATGTTGAATGCTTTTTTTTTTAAGTAACATTGTGAATTCATGGATTTAATCATATTTGGTGTTTTGAACCACTGTTGTCCTTGAGGCTCAAATTGCTCCATCTATGGCCAGTGGGGAGTCATCAATTTGACTTGTGAAACTTCTTAATACAATCATAGTATTCTCTGCTTCCTTGCTTTCAGATATAACAATATAATCATGTCTTGTTAGCTTCTACGTCAACCTGGAATTAGCCATTTTCCAAGGAGCCCTTGGTTACATTTACTGAGATATGGTATTTAGATTAATACAACTTGGGCACTATAAGTGCTTTTGCTACAGGTTTATAAGTCTCCTGAAAGGTGAATTTGGGACAAGATGGGAAGGGGAGTGTAAGCAGCATTTCTAGATGGCTCTCTATAAGCCTTTGCTCATAACTCACCCATCTCAATTCCAGATGGAGAGAGTACCATCACCTGATCACCGCCGGAGAAGCTACCGAGACTTGGACAAGCCCCGTCGCTCTCCCACACTGCGCTACAGGAGGAGTAGGAGCCGGTCTCCCAGAAGGTAAGGCCCTAGTAATTTTGCCTCTTCCAGAGACTTTAAGCACTATATTGTACAAGTTTGGACTTCAGGGAAGGGAAAGTGCCAGTCTATTGAAAATATTTGCTTGCCCAGTGTATTAATAGTCACAAAATAACCATTCACAATACCTCAGAGAAAGACAGTAACCACCGACTATTTAAATTCACAAGTCTGCAGTCAGTCATACAAGCTGGGCTTGGATAGGCAGTTTTTTGATGTTATGCTCACGCACCTGTTTTGCAGTCTGTTGGCCAGTATAGGATGGCCTTAGCTAGGATGAATGAGGCAACTCTTCCCCATATGTCTTATTCTAGGCTAGGTTAAGCATTCTCTCATGGCAGTCGCAGAATTCAAGAGCAAGTATGCACAATCAGCAAGTATCTTTTCACTATTATCTGCTTGTATCATATTTATAAACATCCCATTGGCCAAACCAAGTCACATGGCCAATCCCAGACTGGAGTTGGGAGAGTGCTAAAAAGTTAACATGACAGAGGACTGAGATGGGTGAAGAATTGGGGCAGTTTTTGCAATCTACAATACCTAGTGCACCTACTAAGGCTTTTCTTCCTCTTTTCTTTCCATATAGGCGGAGTCGGTCTCCAAAACGGAGGAGGTAGGACTTCAGTGATTTGTGATGAAGGATAGGGATTTGAGGAAGGGGTGCTGTTTTTGTGAGTGTGTTTTCAGAGATATGGGAGTCTGACCAGTCATTTCCACAGCCCTTCCCCTCGCCGAGAAAGGCATCGGAGCAAGAGTCCAAGACGACATCGCAGCAGGTCCCGAGACAGAAGGCACAGATCCCGCTCCAAGTCCCCAGGTATAGCATTTGGGCATTTTACTATTGGTTGTCTTAAGAAATAAATGTAACAGGAGCAATTAACCTCCTGCAAATTCCAGTGTTATTGCTTAAAATAAAAGAAAATGGACTTAGAATTTAAAAACTAAAGAGTTTGCACCCTTGATTCTTACTTAAGCTTTGCTGATAACGATGAGCTTCAGTTTTTGTTTTTATCTGAAATTATTGGTAAATACCCATTGGGAGTGTGTGTATATTTGTAATTAGCCATAAAACCCTGAATGCATATGAAGTAGGTTGTTTCCCCTCTCCTCATCACACACATACAGCCCTATTTGGAGAGGTGCTGCCAACCAGCAGTATCCCTAGCATAGGCCAAAGTAGTAGTAAGCCAATGAAGGGATATGGGGAGATGAAAATGACAGTGGAGGAAGTAGAGGGTAGACTCTCATCCAATGGCCTTTTCTTTCCCAGGTCATCACCGTAGTCACAGACATAGGAGCCACTCAAAGTCTCCTGAAAGGTATGGATTAACCTCTGTTCTGACTTAAAGATTTCACTCTTTATTCAGAAATTGAAGTCCCAGTCACAACTATATTGGACCTGACATTTTCTTGTTTTAATGGGGATATTTAGGAATTCTCCTTCATTATAAAATTGGCCTGTTGCCCTGAGAATTACTACAATTATGTATGTTTGTGTTCTTCTATTTTTCCTTGTAGAATTGCATTTGGATAGTGGTAAGGGCATGCATGAGCTTTGGTCTCAGGAGACCTGGGCTTGCATCCCACCTTTTAACAGAGAGTGACAATGGACAATTCACTTTCATTTGATAACCTTTCATTAGAAATCTCTATATGCTATATATATACACTGTCAAATGCAGTCTTAACCTCTCAGAGGTCATTTCCTCAATGGTAAAGTTTAGATAGCAGTGCAACTCAGTGTGCTGCTCTGAGACTAAAAACACCAGGCACATTTAATGAACATTGGTTATCATCTCCATCCCCATCAGTGACAGCATAGTGCAGTCTTCCGCAAGTCCTTGCCCAGCTCCTCAAACAGGTGTTAAACTTAATGACTTGTATGTGTTCCCATTTCAGATCTAAGAAAAGCCATAAGAAGAGCCGGAGAGGGAATGAGTAATGGGCGCAGTTTGAATTTAGTCCAAATGGCTTCCTTCAAGTGTGAAGGCATCTATCTATGTGGAAAAGATTAAGATCTACTCCCCAGGCAGCTATGAGAATATTTTAGGGTTTTTTTAACCTAAAAGTTTCTCCATTTTTTTTAAATGAAAAGGGGTGCTGAGTTTTGTATCTCTTTGAATCCTAAGCCACATTGTTAATGCTCTCAAAAGACTGCTTTTAACCTTACAACCAACCTTAACTGTACTCAAATTTATGAGGATGGAAAGGGTTTGAGGGGTAGAGGGTATGAATGGCAAGGAGAGAATGTGGCCACCTAGTGATCCTTTTATTAAATTTGACACACCACTTCCCATCTTTCTGTGGTTTGGTTTTTGGTTTACTCCGTGATTGAATATTCAAATACCAAATTAAAACATTAGCACCAACTTTTTCCCCACCCAGTAGCAAGGGGTAATAAGTATGAGAACTGGATGGTTAGTAGTAGCAGCTTGGTAAGAAAATAATGCAAACGGCAAAACTTTTTCTGGATCTTTTAATCTAGTTGAACAGTTCAACAAAGGTAAAACTTAACACATCTTTTATATAGCATTCTT